>CM035101.1:9636160-9678660 GCA_020205505.1 Panax japonicus
GTGTATGGACTCATCACGGGGAATCAGAAGTGATTGAAAATTATGAAACAACCAATTCTATGGAATTCATACGTCGAAAACTATGATCCAGTGGAGATGTTGGTCGATGCTTATGGCCCTACTAATATTGACTGGGCTGAAAATGAGCCTTCTTCAAGTATTGCTAAGCAAGTGCCAAATGATACAGCTGCTGCCTTTTACAAGTTACTATTTAAATCCGGGGTCGCGTTGTATTCGGGAAATGATGAGGACATCAAGCTTTCTGCAGTGACGATGCTCTTACACTTCAAGAATGAGCACGACTGTAGTGAGAGAGGTTTCAACGATTTACTTGCTATAGTTGGACAGTTCTTACCCAAGGATCATACTCTTCCTGCAACTTATTATGAAGTGAAGAAGATTGTCAAGGGGTTAAATATGGGGTATAAGAAAATTGATGCTTGTGAGCAGGATTGCATGTTATACTATGGGGAGGATAGATGTAACACCCCCTTTCCGAAAAGGAAAGGGAGGTCCCGTGCAAAGCACAACAAACCTCAAAATTAGTAAATAGAGCAATAATAACTTCAAAATATTAATAATGATATCCATCAATGAAGTACTAAATATAATTCTCCAACTAGAATTAAAATAATCAAAACCAAAATTCGAATCAACCTAGATAGTCAAGGCAACACTCTCATCACACTAGCCCTTAATCACCCCTGCAAACCTGCCGGAAGAAAAACACAGCATGAGCCAATTGCCCAGTACGGATACAGATATACAAAAGATATACAACTGATAAACAAAAATAATTGAGACAAAATACTGAACAAAGCCTCAAGTGTAAATACAGACAAAAATATATTCTCCAAAGATCTGAATGGAATATATCTGAATAAACAAAATTAACGAAACCAATAGAAAAATAAAAAAAACGAACTGAAGTAACTAACTCAATGAATTGAATTGAACAGAAACAAACAAAACTAATACAATGAAATAATAGGATGAATCAAATGGTTGAGTTTTATTTCATACCGAGTGAGCTCAGAAATATACATTGCCACACAGGCAAGTCAAACAATGTCACATAGGCAAGTCAAAATAGTGCCACACAGGCAAGTCAAATGATGCCACACAAGCAAGTCAAATGATGCCACACATGCAACTTAAAATAATGCCCACACAGGCATATCACACATTGGACACATGCAAATCTGCAGAACAAAAAACTAGGGTTAACCCATATGCCTCCCACAACAAAAACACCAAATGGCCCACTTCCTCTGGAGCCCAAAACGGAGACGCCGTGGACTAATCACACCCGCTACGGAAAGTGTCATTGCCTCTCGTGCCAAGACGACATGCATGTGGTACCCCCACATGTGGTTATAGCTCAGGTATACCCTACGGTATAGTCTAACAAAAATACTATGTCACAACACATGCGACATAATACCAATAAAAGGGTTTTATATGTACATGTTGAACCAAATCAAATTATAGTCACAAGGTCTCAAAAAGAAGGTAACACATGTACCGCTTTATAATTATCAAAAATAAATACTAAACATGATATCCTAATTCAAAGAGTATACATACGAGTCATGTGTATTAACTCCAAAATGAAACTAAATATTTATTTCACATGAAACAATTATGTGAAATCATAACATAATTCGAAATAAGAAAACAAATGAACAAATCAAATTTAACAAGAGTATCGCTGAAAGGGTACGAAATCCGTACCTGAATATAATACCGAAATAATTCATCGAACTCAAATATTACACCACTAGATCTCCTCAATCCGATCTATATAATTATAAAAATATCATACAAGATCATTAATTAAATTACCAAATTATAAAATTTTATATTTTATGAATTTTTAAAAAAATCCATATTAGTACACGAATATTATTTATTATAAAATAATTATGTTTTAATATATATAATATTATCTCTTAATGTATTAATACTAAAATATTAAATAACATGATTACCTCCTAATTTGGTTGAGACCTCCCGATGAGTGGATGCAAGCCACCATTCAAGTCTTTTAACATATACAAATCTATTGACTATGACTATGATTATTATGATGATATATACATATATATGATGGATGAAATTATATAATAATACTTAGCTTAGTCACTTGAACATGCACAAAAAGCATCAGGCATTCACCTTTCATAATTATAATCTCGAATTCACGGCACTGTACCATACATTTGCATACACACTGCTTACGAACCCACTCACTAACAATTCAATTTCTTATCTAATATATAATTTATCATATATTCTCATACTATAGCAACACGCTGGATTAAACAAACGAGGACACAATCAAATCTCTAAAACAGATTGTAATCACACAAAAAAATTATTTAATATTCAAAAATAAATCCAATGAATACCTTTAAGAGATGCGATTTTGATCTCACAATCTCCTTTCCAAATTTTCCTTTGTATCCCACAACTTTTCTTCCTCCTCTTCCCTTTCTTTGTTTACTGCGGTATCAATATTTGAGAAACCCTAACTTACTATATTAAAGATACGCTTAATATAATTTGATTTTTAACCTAACAATTAATTTGAATTGGGCTCCAATAGTTTAACAAGCCCAAACTTAAATACTTAAAATTAATTTGACCCAATTAGTATAAATGCCCAAATTAATGTAACCACATACTTATTATAGTCAACATAAATTAAATACTATTTTGACCAAAACTGCCAATCATAAGAAAAGTTCAAATTTACTAAGTTAATTATTCATCACTTATTAATACTTATTAGCCCAAATTAATTAAATAACAAGTTTGACTCATATAAAGAAAAAGTCCAAACAATATGTTTTAAGAATATAAATTATTATTTTTTTCTGGGTATTACATTACCTTCCCCTTAAAAAAGATTCCGTCCCCGGAATCAAAAAAAGTAACAAAGATTTACTTGATATTAAAAATGTGAGGATACTCTTGCCAAATAGTCTCTTACGCCTCCCAAGTAGTTTCGCGCTCCAGATAATTTTGGGAAAACAAATTAATATTTAATTATTAACAAAAATTCGGATTATTACAATTTTCCCTCCTTAAAAATAATTTCGTCTTCGGAATTCAGATAAGTTACATAAAGTTTTATTTTAGTGTTTATTTAAATTACATAATTATTCATAAACTTTAATTAAGATGTAGCGCCACCATTTGTAACGATCAAGCATGGTAAATCCATCGGTCTACACAATTATCCATGTACTCGTAAAAGATTCGTCAGCTCTGGTATCAAGCCTTGGTAAGGTTCTTTACGTTGCATCAAATTATCACATGATCCACCGTTGGTGCGGGCCGTCGCTAATATCTTTGAGTTTCATTCTTGCAAACGTACGTACTCTTCGGAACATAATTCAAAATCACAAAAAATTTTCTTCATCTAAATACAATTCGAATACCCAAAATATTTAAAATTATTTTTAACTCGTAAAATGTTTATGTTCTACACATGACAAAGATTTAACAAATTATTTTTATTTTATTTATTTATTTTATATAAATACATGCAAAACTTCAATGACACCGGACAAACAAAACAATTGTACAAATTATATCTCCAACTCACCCTAAGAACTCAAGAGTTTCAAAATATCATAACCTAGAATCAAATTAGTTCTCAAATAATATTACACCAAAAACATATTACTACTAAGATCTCTTCATCGCTATACCAAACTCCAAATCATATATCCTATTATCTGAATAAGCAAACTATAGCTTTCAAAACCTCTTAAAGATTCATCACTTATTGTATATATTTAATCATTCCATGAATCAATCATTCTCTTAATGTAATTCTTAACCCAACAAATTCCAAGATCTCCACATACTATCACTCAAAATTTATATAAGATAACTACAATATTCTACTAGGAAATAATCGCAAAATTCATTTACTTTAAAAAAAAATTAATCTAATTACCTCGAATCTCTACAACAACTCAAAATTACAAGAGATCCTCTGTACTTAATAATTTTCACTTTATCATATTATACCACAGATTCACATACCTCAATTTATTCACAACTTAACAAAAATCAGAATCCAACCCAAATCAAATCCTCAATTCCAAAATCATAATAATTTATAATTACCTAAAATAACTCTAACAAAAAATTCTCCAATATCAAAACTCGCTGATACAAATTCTCATATCATAATCGTATAATCATTTCATAACTAAATAAAATATGACATTATTCTCCTTAATGATCCAATCACAATCCTTAACTAATATTATTGCTCCAACACATAACAATAATAATCTTAAAAAATTATCTCGCCTTTCTCAAATCAACTACAACTCAAAGAGCTAAAAACACTTGGTCAAAATCAAGACCAACCAAAAAAAGAACAAAATCAAATCAAACTCCTACATCTACACAGTGATTTATTCATAACTCACAGGTCAAACCTAAATAGGTTTTCTACAAGAATGAACCTAAGCTCCGACACCATCTCTGTAACACCCCCTTCCCGAAAAGGAAAGGGAGGTCCCGTGCAAAGCACAACAAACCTCAAAATTAGTAAATAGAGCAATAATAACTTCAAAATATTAATAATGATATCCATCAATGAAGTACTAAATATAATTCTCCAACTAGAATTAAAATAATCAAAACCAAAATTCGAATCAACCTAGATAGTCAAGGCAACACTCTCATCACACTAGCCCTTAATCACCCCTGCAAACCTGCCGGAAGAAAAACACAGCATGAGCCAATTGCCTAGTACGGATACAGATATACAAAAGATATACAACTGATAAACAAAAATAATTGAGACAAAATACTGAACAAAGCCTCAAGTGTAAATACAGACAAAAATATATTCTCCAAAGATCTGAATGGAATATATCTGAATAAACAAAATTAACGAAACCAATAGAAGAATAAAAAAATAACGAACTGAAGTAACTAACTCAATGAATTGAATTGAACAGAAACAAACAAAACTAATACAATGAAATAATAGGATGAATCAAATGGTTGAGTTTTATTTCATACCGAGTGAACTCAGAAATATACATTGCCACACAAGCAAGTCAAAAAACTGCTACATAGGTAAGTCAAAATAATGCCACACATGCAAGTCAAATGATGCCACACAAGCAAGTCAAATGATTCCACATAGGCAACCAAAATAATTCCACACAGGCATATCACACATTGGACCGCGAATCCAAATGTATACAAATCGGATAAGTGTGTTTGGCACAACATCACAAATCCGCAGAACAGAAAACTAGGGTTAACCCATACGCCTCCCACAACAAAACACCAAATGGCCCACTTCCTCCGGAGCGCAAAACGGAGACGCCGTGGACTAATCACAACACCATGAAAAGTGTCATGACTCTCGTGCCAAGACGACATACCTGTGGTACCCTCACAGGTGGTTATAGCTCAGGAATACCCTACGGTATATTCTAACAAAAATACTATGTCACAACACATGCGACATAATACCAATAAAAGGGTTCTACATGTACATGTTGAACCAAATCAAATTATAGTCACTAGGTCTCAAAAAGAAGATAGCAACATGTATCGTTTTATAATTATCAAAAATAAATATTAAACATGATATCCTAATTCAAAGAGTACAAATACGAGTCATGTGTATCAACTCCAAAATGAAAATAATATATTTATTTCACATGAAACAATTATGTGAAATCATAATATAATTCGAAATAAGAAAATAAACGAACAAATCAAATTTAACAAGAGTATCGCTGAAAGAGTACGAAATCCGTACCTGAATATAATACCGAAATAATTCAACGAACTCAAATATTACACCGCTAGATCTCCTCAATCCGATCTATATAATTATAAAAATATCATACAAGATCATTAATTAAATTACCAAATTATAGAATTTTATATTTTATGAATTTTAAAAAAAAATCCATATTAGTACATGAATATTATTTAAAATAAAATAATTATGTTTTAATATATATAATATTATCTCTTAATGTATTAATGCTAAAATATTAAATAACATGATTACCTCCTAATTTGTTTGAGACCTCTTGATGAGTGTATACAAGCCACTATTCAAGTCTTTTAACATATACAAATCTATTGACTATGACTATGATTATTATGATGATATACATATATATGATGGATGCAAATTATATAATAATACTTTGCTTAGTCACTTGAACATGCACAAAAAGCATTAGGCATTCACCTTTCATAATTATAATCTCGAATTCACGGCACTGTACCCTACATTTGCATACACACTACTTACGAACCCACTCGCTAACAATTCAATTTCTCATCTAATATATAATTTTTCACATATTCTCATACTATAGCAACACGCTGGATTAAACAAACGAGGACACAATCAAATCTCTAAAACAGATTGTAATAACACACACAAAAATAAAATAAATTATTTAATATTTAAAAATAAATCCAATGAATACCTTTTAGAGATGCGATTATGATCTCACAATCTCCTTTCCAAATTTTCCTTTTTATCCCACAACTTTTCTTCCTCCTCTTCCTTTTCTTTGTTTACTGCGGTATCAATATTTGAGAAACCCTAACTTACTATATTAAAGATACGCTTATTATAATTTGGTTTTTAACCCAACAATTAATTTGAATTGGGCTCAAATAGTTTAACAAGCCCAAACTTAAATACTTAAAATTTAATTTGACCCAATTAGTATAAATGCCCAAATTAATGTAACCACATACTTATTATAGTCAACATAAATTAAATACTATTTTGACCAAAACTGCCAATCATAAGAAAAGTTCAAATTTACTAAGTTAATTATTCATCACTTATTAATACTTATTAACCCAAATTAATTAAATAATAAGTTTGACTCATATAAAAGAAAAGGTCCAAATAATATGTTTTAAGAATATAAATTATTATTTTTTTTTCTGGGTATTACAATAGAAATAAGGGACAATGTGATATATGCAGCTTACCACGCTACAAGGTGACAAAACGTGGGGGGAAGGAGAAACATGTTCCCAGAAAGATCTTACGGTACTTTCCTCTTGCACCGAGGCTTCAGCGGCTATTCATGTCGACTCATACGGCTCAACATATGAGTTGACATCGAACAAAGGATGTCGTGCCTGGTCAGCTGACTTATATAGTGGATGGGGATGAATGGAAGAGATTTGATGCAAATTATCTTGAGTTTGCAGAAGAAGTTAGGAATGTTAGGCTTGGCATGACTACTGATGGCTTTTGCCCTTTTACTAATTTTAGTCAACTGTACTTAGTTTGGCCAGTCATTATGGTCGTTTATAATCTTCCACCGGCAATGTGCATGAGGGATCCATATTTGTTCTTAACTTTACTAATTTCGGAAGATAAAAGTCCTATAAAAGACATTAACGTGTACCTTCGACCGTTAGTGGATGAACTATAGATGTTGTGGGAGACAGGGGTCCAGACGTATGATAAATCGATATGCGAGAATTTTGTGATGAAGGCAGCCCTGTTATGGACTATCACTGACTTTCTGGGTCTTGGGATGGTTAGTGGTTTGTCAACTCACAGGAAGCTATCTTGTCCAGTGTGTATGAGGGATGTGCAGGGAACCAGTTGCAGCATGGGTGAAAATGTATTTTCTTTGGAACTACTTGTAGATTCTTGCCTCTTGATCACAATTACATAAAGATGTCTGCACAGTTCAACAGAAAGACAAAGAAGAAAGGGGTTGTTGGTCAACTGTCGGGCAGTGAGGTTTTGAGCTGGTTGAACCAGCTTGATTTTCCTTTGCCGGGGAAGGAACACAGTAAATTGAGAGCAGCCGGGTATAGGAAGACTCATAATTGGGCACACTGGCCCATATGGTTTGAGATGCCGTATTGGGGCACACTTTTAGTTCGTTATTGTATAGATGTCATGTATACCGAAAAGAATCTTTTTGAAAACTTGTTTTACACCATGTTAGATGCGAGTGGTAAAACCAAAGCCAATGACAATGCTCAAAAAGTTTTGGAGGCATTGAACATTAGGCCAGAATTGTGGCTTCGCCCTAACACTACGAAACCTAAAGCTCTATTTTGTCTTACTAAGAAACAAGTTGAAGATGTGTGTAAGTGGGTTAGTGGGTTGAAGCTCCCAGATGGATACGCGTCGAACATAACACGTTGGTGTAAGGTTGATCAATTGAAAAATTCTGGATTCAAGAGTCACCATTGTCATGTATTCATACAGAAGTTTATCTCAATTGCATTTTGTGAGATGTTACCCAGAAAAGTTTTGGATGCATTGACCAAACTTTCAAATTTCTTTCGAGATCTTTGATCAACTGTAATTAAGTACAGTGATGTTGAGTAGATGGAGAACAATATTGTGATTACCATTTGCAAGCTCGAAATGATCTTCCCTCAATGATTCTTTGACTTGATGGACCATCTGCCTATTCATCTACCTTATGAACTCAAACTTGGAGGACCGGTGCAATATCGGTGGATGTATCCTTTTGTGAGGTAATTAAAAATGATAATTTCTTTATGTTGCTCATATTAATAATACTCATATTTGTCGGAATATATCTTAGGTATATGCGTCGATTAAAACAAAAGGTCAAGAACAAAGCTCGTGTAGAGGGTTCTATTGTTGAAGATATACGGAGGAAGAGCTTGTCAACTTTTGCTCATTGTATGTTGACGATGTTGTCTCAACGAAGCACAACCGTTTAGGAAGGAATGAGGTTGTTGGTCCAATGTCTCATGCTGATGATGAGTTAGCTGTATTCACATATTCGGCTAAGCCATTTGGCCATGAAACGCTGACTTACTTAAGCGATAAAGAGTTAAAGTTTGTATCTTCATACGTGCTTCTAAATATGCCCGAAGTATCATCATACATCACGTAAGTCTCAACTTATTTGTTGTATTTAGTGCAATTTATAAGTGTAGTCATCTATATATGTTACTATTTTCACAGTTCATTTGAAGAGGAAACATATGCTTCTAACCCAGCTTTTACTACAGTAGAGTTGGAAACATTCACTAATGCTAATTTCCAATAGTGGTTTAAGAAAAGGGTTGAAGCAGAGAACATTTCTGAGCGTTTTATAGATGTCATCCAAGGACCTTACAAAGTTGTTAGTTCTTTTCCCGGTTGCATGGTGAATGGGTAAAGATTTAGAGTCGATGACTTGAATGAACTCACATTAGTCAATTCTGGGGTTGTGGGGTTAGGAAGATGCTACCAAGATTCTGAATCCAATTAATATGGCCGTTTATAGGATGTGGTTGTGCTCAATTATCACGGGGGTAAAAAGGTAGTTACATTTTAAGTGTAGCTGGTTTGATACTAAAAAGGGGGTTGAAGTTGATCGTAATAGAATCACAACTGTAGATATCAAGTCGGTGTTAAAGTCTGATGACGTGTTCGTGTTAGCAAGTCAATCGACTCAAGTGTATTACGCTCTTAATGTCGTAAATACTCGAAGTCCCTGGTACACAGTAGTCATAACTAAAACACGTTCATTTAATCCTGATAACATGTTTGGTATGGATGAGGAGTTGCAAGAAGATGTTGGCAACCATTTGGCCGTAGTGCTCCATGCTGAAGATGTGATGAGTACTGATGTCATTGACGTACCTGACGATAAGGATGTCGAGGAAAACGTACACATGAATGATTATGTAGTCGTTGAGGATGATAACGATGACAAAACTAATCTCAAAACTGAGGATGAAGAAGATACCGAATCTGAAAATGATATACACGTGTATTCTGATGGGTTTGATGATATACGTAATTGAAAATGAGAATTCATATTAGTCATACCACATATTTTTAAACCTTACATATTCATAATCTACCAATTTGGTTATTGTAGTAGGATATTCATAGCTAAACATAACGGTGGAGGTCACCGAGGTGGTGGCCGATACGGTACTGGAGACGGTAGCCACGATGGAGGCTCTTCTTCAGGCGCTAGTAAGTTATCTTAACTAGGATTTAAATATATCTCAAGCTATATTAGTTACAATGTTTATTAACTCAGTTAAATACAATTATTACAGATGCACCTCGCTGTTGGGTAAAATCTATATACGTAAAACACGCAAGTATACGTGGTCAACAAGTAATATAGTAGTGAATAAAGTATCGTTCCTACATAGACAAATTAGCAAGAAATTTAACTTCACAATTATCAATTTCCTATTAATCCTAATTCTATTAAACTATTCAATTCAATGGTTTAAAATTATAGAAACTAAATTAATAAATAAATAAACTATCACAAAATAATCACAAATATCAAAATTCGAAATTTCAAACAATTGAAGGAGAATTAGACTTATGATTTCACCCTAAGCTTCACTCTGATTTTAAAACCTTTATTCCAATCCAACTCAATATCCCAGTTTATTAATCAAGAACACGAATGTAGTACTAGCCACCTCTCGATGCACTAATACCATATTAACTTAAATCCATAAATTAGATAGAATCAAGTTAAACACCTAAATCAACCAACTCACTATATCTCTATGTGAACTGAAATTAAAGAAGGTTTAAGAATAAGTTCTCTATCTGATTACATGTGATGTCAAGTATATCTCTACCTTAGCAATAATCAAGAATCTGTTATTCACAAAATTCATAACACATGCTATATTAACTAAGTCTAGATTTGAATGTCCTCTCTCGATTCCATACAAATCCACAAAGAACTGTTGATCAAGCAATTCATAAATTCACGCTCAAATTAATATAGATAAACTGAAAATACTTTATTGAACGGGAAATAAAAATTATAAAATCATCGTTTCACCCACGGATCCATCATAAGCCTAATAAGCGAATTAGTTTATAACGAATGAAATAAAAACTGAATAATTCAAAGGAAACATCCTTCCAATTACAAATATAAAACTAAGATGAAGAAAAATGCGAAACCACCCTTCACGTAGCCTTAATCTGCAACCGTTACAAAATTCTCTTCCAATCACTCCTCCAAAGCTTGCAATCAAATTCTAGAAATAATATCTGTAATATGCTTCGCGTGATGCCTGATTTGTTGTTTGTAATACCATATATATATATCCCCTTATTTTTTGGCCGAAGTCTTGCTTATTAGAGTCCATGCGCAAAACTAAGTCTCAAAACCATATGGCAGCAGAGTTCAACAAGCAGCAGGAGACTCCAGAATTTGGAACGCCCGCACTGGCGAGGGGGTACAAGGCACAATACGCCCGCCCCGGTGGGCTAGTACACTGCTAAAGAACTTTTGGCAATTCATGTATTTTACCAAACTTGCTCCAAAAGATCTCCTTTATTCACCACTTACCTCCATGACCACCATACACATAAAAGAACATGAAACAAGTGAAAACTAACACGAAAATGAGAAAGTAACAACGAATTAAGCTTGAAATGAACATCAACTCATGGATATAAAATCCACTTATCACTCGCCGACGACACCGAGGGACGAACCTTGGTATCTTTGCTCGTCCGTCGGCAGCGCCACTTACAGTACCGGTGGATGTCGATTCTAGACAATAAGTGTTAATATATTATTAATTTTTCTGTCAGTTATTGCAAAACACAATTCATATAACACATATTGTTATATTTTTTCTGTAGTATACTAGACCCGGTGGCTAAGCACACCCTATACGCGATCTGCTTGACGTATCTCACGAGAGGGTGCATGCGGTTTACCCAGTATGGGCAGTACGATGCCACTTTTATACAAACCGTCTTGCGGGAGTTCCACGTAAGTTAAGAATATTATATTAATTACTACATAGGTGTATTAGGATGACGAAATCAATTGTTCCTAATTTTAAAACTTTTTTATAGGTTTATTATAGATTTGACCCGAACATCTCTCAGTCAGTTGGCGACAATGTGATTGAGCATCATGTCGTTGTAAATTACTCCAGCTGGATGTATGAGATGCGATAGAGGGCAGTCCGGGTAGTTGAGGACCAGCCCGGGACCACCATCAGAGATCATCATCCCCGCATAGTCTCCGATTTAGCCTGGGAGGCTATGTGTACGCACTAGGAGGCTGATGACTTCAAGAAAAAGTCTGAGTAGGCGAAGAAGAACCGTGGTTAGCTCCAGCTAGTACACACCACTGGTTCTCAGTCTTTCGAGGAGGCAAAGATGGTAAGTACGTTGTATTTAGTTATCAAGTTCTCACACTAATTAATACTTAATACCTATTTTATGAATGTTTTTATTAGGCCTTGAGGAGGACCTTGGGCCGAGATCCTACCAATTTATAGTTTTGGGATCGAGTCCACACGCCTAAGGCCGAGCGTGCTTTATCTCAGGAAGCTTTAGCTATACGGGTAAAACACATCTTACTATTTAGCTTTTACTAATATTCAATCGTAATTAAAATGATATAATTAACATATGTATACAAAATAAATTACAGGACCGATTTTAGAGGCTTCGGGACGAGTGTATAGCTAAGTTGGAGGTTATTAGGAGGGTTTCTGAGCCGTTAGATTCCGCCACCCCTCTTCCCGATATTGTATTAGATCGGGATGAGGAGTTGAGACTATGGGTCACGTCTCAGGATCCCCCTACTAGCAGTACTATAGGGTTTTCGGCACATCAAAACAATGCACAATGGAAAATAAATTGAACAAAACAAAATCGAAACCCAAACAGGATCCATGCAAAACAGAAATTAATTCAGTGTGTAAGAGATTATACCGATTATGAAGCTGGAATTGATGCGATCGAATCTCCAACACAATTTGAATGAACTACGTCTCTACGGTATCCACACGAACGTCCGTGAACCGTCTCACGATTATGCAATAAAAGGGTGCTGCGGTACTATCCACCTAAGGATCAAGATTTTCTTCAAAGGTTTTCTCTCTAGTCTCTCTCTAAGAGCGGATAGGGTTTGTAAGGTTATGATATGTTACCTAAAGGGCTGTTATATATCATATATAGCAGTTAAAAGGAATTAATCAAAAACCTAATTTCATAGAATACAAATTTATATATATATATATATATATATATATATATAAATTATCCTATTAATTTAAATTCGTAATTTAAATACTATCAATCATATTGACATATTTAAATTTTTACAATTTAAATGAATTCCCTTTTAATTACGTTCTATGTGTATGACCCTATAGGTTATTATTACGTTGGCAATAATTTTAAAATCATATTATAAAATTATAAGTAGTGAGCGACATCTAGTAATGCATCACTGCTACCCAAGTAATAATAAAATCGATGATTCGATACAACCTTTTCGTGACCAATATTTCAATGTAATTTAATCCTTTTAACCTTGACATCTAGATTAAACTCGAGTCATGGAATGTGTCATACTCTTCATAATTTAATCTGAGTTTTCTTGATCAATTAGTAGACTATACGTGTAAGACCCCATCTTATTATAAATAAAATCGAATTTTCTCTAATTATTATTGTGACTAATAAGGTGTTAATTTGATATAATACTTTGGTTATGGGTGAAATGTGAAAATTTTGTAAAATAAACAAGTGGTTATAAAATATTCATTTTCTCGAGGAATATTCGTTTGGTCGTGGAATTTTTTTACTGTCGAGGAATATTCGTACGACAGCGCAACCATTTGTGGGCCCCATAACGGATAATTGTCGGATGAAAAAAATGATAAGTTTGAGTTTTTATAAATAACGACGTAATTGTTACCGTTAACACTGTTGGAATACCTGGTGGTTAAAATACAGTAATACGCGTGGTTGCACAGTAGCACACGGTATTGCACAATATTTTTGAAATTATTGATTCTTACGTAAGAATACACCACTCAATAATTGTTACAATAATTACTGTTTAATATTTTATTTTATTGATTCAATAATTGCTACGTTGATATGTTATATTATTGTTGTTTCAATAATTGTCACTGTACAATATTTTCCATTATCAGATCAATAATTCATATTATTTGAGTAATATTATTAGATAGTATTATTGGCAATGTCTAAGGAAGTTCTGTCTAGGAAAGGGTTTGGTCACCTAATTGGGCGCCAATAAGGAGAAATCCTTATCGGAAAGCCCCCTCTTTCTTGGGAACGACCTAGTTGTCATAATTCTGATTCTGTAATATTATTTGTGAATAATTAATTATTGATTTATATGATAAGAAAATATTTATTTTATGTGGATATAAATGATGGATATATTTATTGTGGTTATAAATGAAGGAATAAATGCTGAGGTATTTTATCAGTAATTTGTCGGAATAGAGGTGTTAAAAATCGTTCGTATGTGGATTTCGATCATTTTTCGTTTGGAATTTGGAAAAATTTAAACTTACAAAGTTGTAGAGAATTTAATTTCCTATGGAATAGACATGAGATTCGAATTTTTCTGATAAAATGGCTATTTATTATGAATTATTGAATTTTCGGAAATAAATATTTTTATTAAAAACATGGTCGGCCCCACTTTTGGTTGGGGAGAAATAAAATGTACTGGAATTTATTTTCAAAAGTGGTGGGCGTGAATAGTAGCAGGTAAAGCCATCAGGTAACAGGTTAGTCTGCTATGGTGTTATAAGTATTTTCCTATAAATAGGGTGCTTAGTTAGAATTGAAAATCACACCAGAAATAAGTTTTCTCTCTTTCTCTCTCTATATTATCGAGCATATTTTGTGAGTATTTAGATACATTGTGAGTTGCTATTCATCAGTGCAAGTTTCCTTCAGCCTTATAGCTGATATTTCAGTCAGAAGTACTGTTCTTTGGAGGTAAGGTATATTATTTTCTTCATAATGATGTTATTCTTTCAATATCATTATGCCGAAATATTTGTATATATTTTATTGTGGAATTTCTACCTTTTTTTGTTGGGGTTACTATTCACGTATACGACACTATTTACGAATACGACACTATTCACCGAAAAATGAAATTTTCTTCTTTTTGTCCAAGATGTCTATTATGGTTACTATCTGTGACACCCCCAAATCCTGGTACTTCATTTCCTCAAGATTTGGTGTTCACTTAATCAAAACATTCATATATAACTACCCAATTATAATAAAATTGAATAATAAAAACCTGCCCATACAGGAATAAATTTAAATAAAAATATCCTAGGTTATCTAACCTTTAACAACAATCATTCAAATGCGGAAATTTAAATAAACTTCATTACAATCTTTAAACCATAGTCTGATAATAAAAATATCGAATCTATTACAAGTCTTCAGTACTTGTTCATCTTTCCTTTTCCTTTACTGGTGCTAGGTACGTCACCAGTTTCAACTTTAGCTGTAACAAATTTTACAGGCAAGAGTGAACAAACAAGGCCCAATTGAAATAACAATAAATAAAACTTTAAACTTTTACATCAATTGCCAATATTAGGCTTAACAGAACTGAACAATATATTCTATTAACTTTCTGAAAATTTTAACATTCACTGAGGGTCTAATGACCACGAATCATGTCCACAACTATAAGTAATCTTTCAACTTTAACTTTAACAGTCATAAGACTATAAGGACTCCACGTACTTAGGGGGATCAACCCTTCGTACAATGTATTGTGCACAACCATTTCAACGCTAAGCGTAAACCTCTATTAAAAGAGTTGTTCTTCTCAGTATTTAGAGTACAAGTCTGCACCAAAGGAAGTTTGGTTTGGATAAGCTTTTAAGATAATTTGGAATTCAACGAACATCAAAACTAAGGAGTAGTTGAATAAGACCAATAACACTATACTATAGAATACTCATGATTGAATCAATTATAGTAAACTAAAGTCATGCATTAGGAATAATCTAATAGCATACAATTTGAATAACTATAGCATACCTTGCTTGAACAACACTAAGCCAAGGTTAATTTGAATTGAATAATAAGCATTCATAGCATATATAGTTGTGCATGCTAAACCACAAGTTAAATACAAGAATAACTTGCTCCAAATAACTTACATCATTATATTGTAATCGAATTGAAAACAGAAATTGAAATAAGAAGATAATAGATTAGAGAACTTGTATCGTCATGAGTAACTAGATACAATAACTTACTCAATAATAGGCAATCTAGCTCTACGAAAATGTAGAAGTAGCAACTTACAACAATTGTAATTGAATTTGAAAATAATAATGTACCAAATGAAATTAAACACGGACAATGAAGTTTTGAGTTAGAGAACTTGCTCAATTATAAGAATAGAGTTAGAAAACTTGCCTTTAGCACAAGCTAAACCTTACAACTTGAATAAATACCCTATACATATGTCATATTGACATAGTTAGTCATCACCAACATTGTATATCTATATAAACAATACATACATCATGTATGTTGAATTACCCATTCACATAATCAAACTATGTTAATACTAGTTAACACTTGATACATGCTCATTCATAGTTTAATACTACTGAAATCATCATTTAGCATTCATATTATTAACACAAAATGTTTATTTTCTAAATTTGTGTACTTAAACAAAACTGTCAGAACCTTCTGCCAACTCGCGCTGCGGCGCCACAGTTTACATTGTGGCTCGCGCTGTGGCGCTGAGTTGGCGCTGCGGCTCGGTCACAGGCCATTGGTTGGTGATGCGACGTGGCGCTGGCGCTGCGACGTGGCGCCGGCACTGCGACGTGGCGCCAGCACTGCGGTGAGAGATTTGTACTGCTGGGCCGCGCTGCGGCGCCAGACTCCAGAATCTGGCGACCAAGCTCGGCAACAGTATGAACAAAAGCCAAATTGGCCTAAAAGCTCGAATCTAATAGACTGATTAACATGTAATACACATATAGACTTCATATAAACATATTATGAAGACTTCTAACATGTTTCTACTCATAAAATAACATAAACATCAAAGTTACAACACCCAATTTCAATGTTTTTGGCAAAAACTCTATTGTTGACATTTTTTATGAAAATCAACACTGTGATTTTGTTTTTCAATCAAAACAGAAATTTCAAAACATCATAGTTATGATTATACATACTCTATCAATTTCCATAATCAATTTATCAATTTAACAACTAATTAAACCTTAAATTTCTATTTTAAACTAAGCCATGTTCATATATATATATATATATATATTTTCATGTAAACAATGTAATATATTTTCTTCCACAAAACACATATATACATGAATTACTTTATCTATAATCATATATAAACTCATGGAATAACCTTATAATCAATAATCATACAAAACTATATACATAACAACAATTTATACTTTATAAAAATTTCATAGAGAACTTTTTGGAAGAAGAAGAAAACTAACTTTTTAAAGAAAAGATTAAGCTCCTACCTTTGATTAAGAAGATGATGGTTATTCTCAAGCTTCTTCTCTCCAATTCCTTTCTCAAAAACCTGTTAGAATCACTCACTTTCTCTCTAGAGTTTTCTCAAATTTTTCTCTCTGTTCTTCTTATTCTTCTCTCTTCTCCCAACTCTAGTTTACGTAATAAAAATATAACGTATATGGATATAATGTATATATTAAATATATAATATAACTCTAACTTAACTGACATCAGTTATTTTTATTTTGAAAATCAAAAGCCATAAGACTTGTTTGGCTAACCACTAAAAATAATCAATTAACCTTTATACCTTGTTTGGTAAACACAATTAGATTAAAGACTTAATAGGCATTAGGCCTTATTTGGCAAAACTGAATTAAACTTCCTTAATTTATTTTAATAACTCATTTATAGCAAGGTTATTTGTCACACTTCTATTTAATTAAATAATCAATTTAATCAATTCAAATATTAATCTATTAAATTACTTTTAATACATAAATCATTATCACAAAACTATAATTTCTTTATAATTATAATTTTATTTAATCAACTTACACTTTATTTTAATCATAATTCCAATTAAAATACTATAATTCATTTAATCATTATTAGCTCTCTAACTTAATTATTAAATTAAATTAGTATATAACCTCATAACAATTAATTTTCTTAGCTCCTTAATTATTTACTCAACAAATAATTAACTAAATCACATCAACTCAAAATCCTATATAATTCAATAAATATTTAATATTGCAAATAAATATTTAATATTTAATATTTAATTATTTATTCAATAATAAAAATAATCCATTAATTACTTATATAAATCAATAAATATTTAATATTAAACTTTAAAATTCTGGAATGTTACACTATCTTTGATTGTATCCATGTTTTGATCTTTATTTTTGAATTCTGATTTACAATTGGTTATTATGGAGTATTACTGAACTTGGATAAACTATAATACGAATTCCTAATATTTGTTCTTTTATCTCACTAGATTCGTTTTCTTCAAGATATTTTTCATCATCCTCAGTCCTAAATGATGATATTACTGAATATCTTTGGCCTGTAGTGCAAAGATGAATGATTAACTGATGAATATCTTTGGCCCGTAGTGCAAAGGTGAACAGGTGTTGAGATGAACATGACCAACTGGTGATACAAATGAATATCTTTGGCCTGTAGTGCAAAGATGAATATTTGATTCAAGATGTATATTGATTGATGTTACAGGGATAAAATATTGATGATGGACTTTTAAATCTTAGAAGATAGTAGAATTCATTCTCTACTTGACTTTTCTAATGGATTGTTGTTTCTGCTGCAGTTGTTGATCTAAAATTTGTTGTCTATTATATTCTATCAGATTTTTCCCTGTTGAAGACTATCAATAATTTATTGTATATTATCTTAGTCATAATATTCTTCATTGGGCTAGTTGAGCTCATTCTTTTCCTTTTTGTTCCATTTTTGTTCAGGATAGTTCTTTTAGTAGTCCTCACTATTTTGTAAAATAGTGTATCAATAATTGTAATGAGGACTCTTTTTGAGTTTGTATACTGTCTATTAGACAATATTTGTATTCAAACTCACAGTATATGTATTGTCGTATTTTGCACGACAATTGTATTACTAAGGTTGTATTTGTTTCTGTACCATGTATTTGCCGACTCAGAATGGGTGATGTATACCTATTTTGGGGGTATCACAGTTGGTATCAGAGCTTAGGGATATGATCCCTGGCTGACATATGAGACAAGGACTAGGAGGGGAGAGACGGGGAATTCCTTCGCTAGTATAACCTGACTAAGTTTATTTGGTATTTATTTGGCCGATCAGAGTTTATGAATAATATGTGACATGTCAATTAACCCTTGTTTTGTGGCAGTATTTAAGAATGGCAGCAGAGAACGTTAACAATGGAGTGAATGAGACCGTGGAGACACCTCTAATCACCAACCAGGATAATGTGACGTCAGGCGAAGAAGGAATTAGAGATATTCTTGTGGTGAGGGAAGAATTAATAGTTGCACCCGAGCTAGTCGCAGAGGTAGCAGCTGAGAGTGAGGAAGAAGAGGAACCTGAGGAGAACTTATTAGAAGAATTTTATGATCGAAATGTAGAATTGCAAAATTGTATTCATGAGTAGAAGAGCAGGCTGAAGAATGGCAGGCAGTCGTGGAGCAAAAGGATGCAACGATTCAATTAAGCTTGTGTTACCCGATATGTGATGCTTGAACAGAAGCAATCTTTGGTAGAGTATAAGATGATAAAGCTGGAATCTGAGCTGAAAGAAGAAACAACTGAACGAGTGAGAATGAGTGATGCATGGGTAAAAACCGCACGACGCGTTGATATTGTGGAAAGAGATGTCCGATCTAAAAAGGCTAAAATAAATGATATGTATTTCTCTTTTTGACAACAATTAAGAGAACCCAACATCAAATTTTGAATTACCCTATACATTTCGGTCAACCCCAATTCGATATGGATCAAAGATTAATGATTCAGATCATGAAACAAGAGTACGACGAAGCAGTTGAGGGTGGAATATGCCCTATAGGAAAAGTCAA
Organism: Panax japonicus; assembly: GCA_020205505.1. Classification (NCBI taxonomy): domain Eukaryota; kingdom Viridiplantae; phylum Streptophyta; class Magnoliopsida; order Apiales; family Araliaceae; genus Panax; species Panax japonicus. Next base: position 9,656,096 of record CM035101.1, read on the forward strand.
TTCTAGCGATAATAATGACACCAAAGGCTGTCCCAGACAAGTCAAAATCGGTGGTTCAAGTGAGAGCGCCTTTCATAACTTTCCAAAAAGCGAGGAACCGAACGAAGTTATCACGGGTTAGTTAATCATAAATTTTTGCGAAGTTTATACCTTACTAGATACCGGTTCTACCCATTCTTTTATCTCTCCCTCTTGTGCTCAACGTTTAAACTTGACTTCGGATAAATTAGATTTTGACTTATCTGTAGAGACTCCGTTAGGAGAAACTTTAGTTACATCTACAGTTTATAAATCTTGCTTGATTCAAGTTGGCACTATCACATTACCTGTCGATCTTATCTCTTTAAAGATACTTGCATTTGATGTGATTTTAGGGATTGATTGGTTAACCACACATCATGCTAAAATTGATTATTTTCGTAAGGTTGTTAGTTTTCATATTCCTAACCAACCTGTTATGCGAATTTAAGCAACCAAACTGCTAAAATCAATCACTGTCATATCAAGCCATAAAGCTATTCATTTATTGAAAAACGGATGTCAATATTTCTTAGTCCATATCACGGACTTGAACAAAAACAAGTCAGATTTGAATAAAATTTCTGTTGTTAATGAATTTCCAGACGTATTTCCTGAAGAACTTCCCGGTCTACCCCCAGAACGTGAAGTTGAATTCTTTATTGACCTTGAACCTGGTACAAAGCCTATTTCTAAAACCGCATATCGAATGGCTCATATTGAACTTCAGGAGTTAAAGGTCCAACTACAAGAGTTCAGTTTCATTCGTCCTAGTACATCTCCTTGGGGTGCTCCTGTGTTATTCGTAAAGAAGAAAGACAGGAGTATGCGACTTTGTATTGACTACCGGGAATTGAACCATGTCACCATCAAGAATAGGTATCCGCTACATCGCATAGATGACTTGTTCGACCAGTTGCAAGGAGCACAATTCTTTTCAAAAATTGATCTTCGTTCTGGATATCATCAGCTGAAGATTAAAACTGAGGATATTTCAAAGACTGCCTTCAGAACTCGGTACAGGCATTATGAATTCTTTGTCATGTATTTTGGATTGACTAATGCTACTGCTGCTTTCATGGATATGATAAACCGTGTGTTCAAAGAATATTTGGATCATTTCGTTGTCATCTTTATTGATGACATCCTCATCTATTCCAAAAGATGTGAAGATCATGAGCACCATTTGAAGCTGATACTGCAAAGGCTTTGTGATAACAAGATATATGCCAAGCTGAAGAAATGAGAGTTCTGGCTTGAGGAAGTAGCATTCCTTGGTCACGTGGTGTCAAAACATGAAGTATCTGTTGACCCGGCGAAGATTGAAGCAATACAAAGTTGGGAGCAACCGAAGTCGGTGACCGAACTACGTAGCTTTCTAGGCTTAACTGGTTATTATCGGAGATTCGTGGAAGGATTTTCTCGAATTGCTACTCTGTTAACTCAGCTAACTTGTAAAGATACAAAATTTGGTTGGAGCGAGGATTGTGAGAAGAGTTTTCAAGAACTAAGGGAAGACTCATTTCGGTACCTGTTCTGACAATACCATCTGGTTCATATGGATTTGTTATTTACAGCGATGCTTCAGGCAAAGGGTTAGGATGTGTTCTCATGCAACATGGGAAAGTCATAGCTTATACCTCGCGACAACTCAAAGAATATAAGAGGAATTATCTTACTCGTGATTTGGAGTTGGCAGTAGTCGTTTTTTCGTTGAAGATCTGGAGACATATCTGTATGGGGAGAAAGTGGAGATATATACTGATCATAAAAGCCTCAAATATTTATTCACCCAAAAGGATCTCAACATGTGGCAACGACGTTGGCTCGAGCTGTTGAAAGATTACGATCATACAATCCAATATCATCCAGGAAAAGTAAACATGGTAGCTGGCGTATTAAGTAGAAGATTATATGCGGGTACGAGTGTAATGTTGTTAACACAAAGGCCTATTTTGTATGACTTCCAAAGAATGGAAATAGAGGTAAAGGTTCCAAGTACCCACATGATGATATCAAGCATACGAGTAGAATCGACTTTAATCGATAAAGTTAAAGCTACTCAAACTATGGACTTGGAGCTGATGCATATGAAGAAGAAAGTGCAAGAAGGTGTTATTCCAGAAGCAAGAATCGACGAAGAAGGAATACTTTGAGTCAACTCCAGACTTTGTGTTCATAACGATTCTGACTTGAAGCATAGAATCATGATGAAGGCACACAACACACCGTTTGTAATCCATCCTGTGAGTACCAAAATGTATCATGATCTTCGACATACATTTTGGTGGAGCAATATGAAGAGAGAGATCGCAGAGTTTATCTCGAGGTGTTTAACTTGTCAACGTGTAAAGGCAGAGCATCAATTGCCAAAGGGTTCATTACAACCACTTGAGATTCTGAAATGGAAGTCGGAACACATTACTATGGATTTCGTTACGGGTCTTCCCAAGGTATCTCAAGGCATAGATGCGATTTGGGTAATTGTTGATAGATTAACCAAGTCTGCCCATTTCTTGCCTATACGTGAGACTTACTCCCTTGAACATCTTGCTAATATGTACGTAAATGAGATTGAGAGATTGTATGGAATGCCAGTATCCATAGTTTTGGATCATGAACAAAGATTCACTTCACGATTTTGGGTTAGCTTGCAGAAAGCTATGGGCACGGATTTACGATTCAGTTCGACATACCATCCTCAAACAGACGGACAATCGGAGGAGGACTATTTAAACTCTTAAAGATCTATTAAGACTCTGTGTCCTAGATTTCAAAGGGAGTTGGGATAAGTACTTACCATTGGTGGAATTCTCCCTACAACAATAGTTATCAGAAAAGTATAGGTGTGGCTCCATTTGAAGCATTGTATGGAAGAAAGTGTTGCTCTCCAGTATGCTGGGATGAGGTGGGAGAAGGAACATTTTTGGAACCAAAATTGGTACGCATAACTACAGAAAAGATCCAAATGATTCGATACGTATAACACGGTATAGGATCGACAAAAGAGTTATGCGAATCTTCATCCAAAGGACGTGGAATTTAATATTGAGATCATGTATTGTTACGTATTGCTCCATGGAAGGGAGTTACAAGATTTGGGAAGAGAGGAAAGCTCAATCCAGATTTGTTGGTCCATTTGAGATTCTTGACCGAATAGAAAATGTGGCATATAGACTCGCATTAACTCCAAGCATGTCTCGTGTTTATAATTTTTTTCATATATCTATGCTTCGTAAATATGTGAAAGTCCCGAACCAAATTATTGAGTTTAGCACCGGATGAGATAGCCGAAGATTTAACGTAAAAGGATGTATCTGTTAAGATCTTGGATAGGAAAGCATGTCCTACGCACGAAGGTTATACTACAAGTTAAGGTTTTACGGAGAAACCATGCTATTGAATAAATGACCTGGGAGTTAGAATCAAAAATGAAGCGAGGTATCCTCACCTTTTTGAAATACCAGGTACGTACGTCAATTTCGAGGACAAAATTTCATAAGGAGGGGAGGTTGTAAAACCCCAACTTATTATAAATAAATCAAATTTTCTCTAATTTATGAGTGATAATAAGGTGTTAATTTGATATAATACTTTGGTTATGGGTGAAATGTGAAAATTTTGCAATATAAGCAGAGTGGTTATAAATATTCATTTTGTCAGGGAATATTTGTTTGGTCGTGGAATATTCTTACTATCGGGGTAGATTCGTACGACGGCGTAGCCATTTGTGCGGCCCCATAACGGATAACTAGTCGGATGAAGAAAATGACAAGATTGAGATTTTTTATAAATTAACGACATAATGTTACCGTTAAACTGTTGGAATACATGGTGATTTAAAATACAGTAATACGCGTGGTTGCACAGTAGCACACGGTATTGCATAATATTTTTTGAAATTATTGATTCTTACGTAAGAAGGCACTACTCAATAATTGTTACAGTAATTATTGTTCAATATTTTATTTTATTGATTCAATAATTTGCTACTTTGATATGTTATATTATTGTTGTTCAATGATTGTCCTGCACAATATTTTCCATTATCAGATCAATAATTCATATTATTTGAATAATATTATTAGAAAGCATTATTGACAATGTCTAAGAAAGTTCTATCTAGGAAATGGGTTTGGTCACCTAATTGCGCGCCAATACGGAGAAATATAAGACCCCAACTTTTATAAATAAAGATGAATTTTTTATAAATATTATTTTGAATAATTTATGGAGTAAATTTGATATAATGTTATAGTTGTGGGTAATATTTATAAAATTTTGAAAAGTAAGCAAGTTGTTTTAAAATATTCGTTTGGTCGGGGAATATTCGTACGACGACACAATCATTGGTGGACTTCACAACAGAATTATTGTCGGATTCAAAAAATGACAAAAATACTTTATGAAAATAACGGCGGAGGTGTTACCGTTAAAACTGTTGAACTACCCGGTAGTAAAAGTACAATAATATGCGTGGTTGCATAGTAGCACACGGTATGATTATTGATGCTTACGTGAGAAGTCACTCAGCTATACTCAATTATTGCTACAGTAATTGTTGTATCATATCTCTTATATTATTGATTCATTTATTGTCACAGTATCATCTGTATAATATGTTATATTATTAAATCAATAATTGAGACGACAAGTTATAAATGATTAATAATTGTTGAAAGATTAAATATGTGTTGATTAAAAATAAAATGACTTATGGTAATATTTATTCAATCCTTGATGTATATAAAGAGTCTATTATGAGATGTTTGTGATAAGTTTGGTTATTTTATTGGGGGGGGGGCATATGTCATCATCTAACAGTCTCTTCGTCAATAGTAATTATCTTCGTCAATAATAATTACCTTCGTCAATAGTAATTACCTTCATCAATAGTAATTACCTTCGTCAATAGTAACTACATTTACCAGACGTCAAACCACTTGCCGTTTCATATTACAAGCGTCGAACCAATTGTCGTTTCACATTACAGGCGTCAAACCACTTTTCTTTTCACATCACCAGTCGTCAAGCCACTTGTCTTTTCACATTTCAAGTGCTAAGCTAGAAATCTTCTATAAATAGAGGCCTAGTGCTTCATTATTTTTCACGAATTCATTCAAGCTATAGAGAGAGAAAGTATAAAGAGAATAAGAGAGAAAGAAGAAGAGTATTCTGTTACTACACTACTGCACTATTCAATCTACTACTAATGTAAGGGGTGTTATTCTTTCTTATTCATGAAGAGAACTGTTGTTATTCCATTGCTTATTATTCTGTTGGAATAACCTGTATACACGGTTTACCCTATACTTAGTGACATTCTTCTATTATTCTGTTGGAACATCCTGTCTGTTTGTTTTACACCGGATCTGGTTCCGTCTTTATTATTATTCTGTTGGAACATCCTGTTTGTGTGTTTTACACCGGACCTGATTTCGTCTTTATTATTCTATTGGAACATCCTGTCGGTGCAAATTTTGCCTGACCTGGTTCCGTTATTATTATTCTGTTGGAATAACCTGTCTATGCAAAGTACCGCATGCATGGTGATTTCTTTTGTTATTTCATTCTTTATTATACTCAGTTGGTTAAAGTTTTGACTTCTATACTCCATGAAATTAGTAGAATATCCTTGATATTTGTGCTTCATCCAGTATCTTTTCATGGAAATATTCTTCTGATCATTCTTGAATTTTACTCTACAAAGCAGTATCATGTTGACAATTTGGACATTATTAGTTCCTGGATAAATTAATTCTTGATCTTATTTTATTGAAGTCTTATATCATTGTCATCATCCTCATGTTTATATTATGTTGAAAGTCATCTGTGGCCTGTAGTGCATAGATGGACTTGGTATGATTATGACCAGGGATTATTCGGTTTAATCATGACCGTAATGTTACAAATGATGTGATAAAAGTTATCATTGGCCCGTAGTGCATTGATGGACAGTTGTTGGCATGATCATGACCATTAATGAATACACGAATGTCCTTGGCTGTAGTGCATGGATAATTTGTGATCGTGATACTAAAGAATATCCTTGGCCGTAGTGCATGAGTGATTCGATGATGTTGATTATTTATTAAGATGAGTCCCAGCGATAAAAGTCATGAAAAACCTTTTAAATCATAAAAGATAGTAGATTTTATTCTCTACTTGACTCTTTTAATGGATTGCTTGTTCCGTTGCAGTTAAACTTGATGTTGTTATATTTTATCAGTTTAACACTGTTGAAGGCTAACGATAATTTATTCTGCATTATCTTAGTCATAATATTTCTTACTGGGCTAATTGAGCTCACCCTTTCTTTCATCGTTCTCTTCAGGAAATGAGAACATAGCAGAGACTAGTCGGGGAACGGAGTGACGATCCAGAGGATAGCATTAGTAGTCCTTACTATTCTGTGAAATAGTGTGTTAATAATTGTAATGAGGACTCCTTTTGAGTTTGTATAATCTCTAGTAGACAATAATTGTATTCAAACTCACAGTTATGTTTTGTCGTATTGTACACGACAGTTGTGTTAGTAAGTTGTATTTGAATTTTGTACAATGTATCTGACGACCCAAGATGGGTGATGTATACCTAATTTTGGGAGCGTCACAGTTGGTATCAAAGCTTAGGGATATGATCCCTGGCTAAGATGTGAGAATAGTACTAGGAGGGGAGAGACGGGGAATTCCTTCGCTAATATGATCTACCTAAGTTTATGTGGTATTTAATTGGTCGGTCAGAATTTAGGGATAATATGTTACATGTCAATTAACCTTTGTTTTGTGGCAGTATCTGAAAATGACATCCGAGAATGTTGAGAATAGCAATGGAGCACAGGCGACCGTTGATTCACCACATATCAATAATCAGGATAATGTGCATCAGGAATGCGACAATCCTCATGCAAACAACAACACTGACCAAATGACGAATGATCAAATGTTCAGGGGCTTTATGCAATTCATGCAACAGCAGACGAGAGCGGCTCCTGTCCAAAATGCAGGTGGAAACACTGGAAACTCTCGGGCGGTCACCGTTAAACAGTTCAAGGAGTTGGGACCACCGGAGTTTAAGGGAGAGCCAAAACCACTTATGGCGGAAGCATGGATAAAGCAGACCACCAAGATATTTGATGTCTTGGGATGCTCCGAGGAGGAAAAGGTTCCCTTTGCTGCCTTTATATTGCGCGGAGAGGCAGATTACTGGTGGAAATTAGTAAAACGTACTCAACCTGCCGTACTGAAGATGTCTTGGGAGAAATTCCAAGAGCTGTTCAACGACAAATACTTTCCAGAAAGTATTCGTCATATGAAGGAGGTGGATTTTATCAAGTTGGAACAAAACAATATGACCGTGTCGCAATACGGGGCTAAATTTGCGGAGTTATCCCGGTTTGCGTCCCACTTGGTGGATAATGAAAAGAGAATGACACGGATGTTTTTAAGAGGTTTGAATCCGGAGATACGTCAACATCTTATTTCTCATAAACTGTGTTTATATTCAGATGTTGTAAATAGGGCTCAGTTAGTGGAGCGCGATAACGAGTCAACGCAACTAAAAGAGAGCAGTCGGTAAAATGATAATACCAACGAGAGCAGTCATCGAAGCGGTGACAACAAGCGTGGAGGGAATCAACAGGCCAGAAATGGTAACCACTTCGGTGGTAATCAGGGCCAAAACAATAAGAATGGACATTTCAAGAAGAGGAGATTCAACAATGATGAAAAGACGTCAGCACCAGCACCTGTCGTTAAGGAAGGAGAACGACCACCTATCATATATTTCAAATACGGAGGGGAGGGGCACATCAGTCCAAATTGCGCGATGCCGTCCAAAGCATGTTATAATTGTGGAAGAGAATGTCACTTAGCCCGATTTTGTCGTTCACCGAAGACAAATTCAGCTAGGATGGAGGCACCAAAGGCCGTCCCAGAAAAGTCAAAACCGACAGTGTAAGGGAGAGCGTTTGTTGTGACCTCCCAGAAAGCAAGGAACCCGAATGAGGTCATCACGGGTAAGCTTATCATAAACTCTAACGAAATCTATACTTTATTTGATACCAGTTCTACCCATTCTTTTATTTCTCCTACTTGCGCTCATCGATTAAATTTGACTCCGGAGAAATTAGACTTTGACTTATCTGTGGAAACTCCGTTGGGAGAAACCTTCATTACATCCACTGTTTATAAGTCTTGTTTAGTTCAAATTGGTACCCTCACACTACCTATAGATCTTATTTCATTGAAAATACTTGTATTTGACGTGATTCTAGGGATTGATTGGTTAACTACTCATCATGCAAAAATTGATTGTTTCCGTAAGGTTGTTAGCTTTCATATTCCTAATCAACCTATTATGTGAATTCAAGTGACCAAACCATTAAAATCAATCACGGTCATCTCAAGCCATAAAGCTATTCGTTTATTGAAAAATGGATGTCAAGCTTTCTTAGCTCATGTCACAGATTTAAACAAAAATACATCAGTTTTGAACGATATTTCTATTGTTAAAAAATTTTCTGACGTATTCCCCGAAGAACTTCCTGACCTACCCCCTGAGCGTGAAATTGAATTTTGTATCGACCTTGAACTCGGTATAAAACCCATTTCCAAAACCCCATATTGAATGGCTCATATTGAACTTCAAGAGTTAAAGACCCAACTGCAGGAATTGTTAGACATTGGCTTTATTCGTCCTAGTACTTCTCCTTGGGGTGCTCCTGTTCTATTCGTGAAGAAGAAAGATGGGAGTATGCGACTTGATTATCGGGAGTTGAATCATGTCACCATAAAAAATAGATATCCATTGACACGTATTGATGACCTGTTTGACTAGTTGCAAGGAGCCAAATTCTTTTCAAAGATTGATCTTCGTTCCGGATATCACCAATTGAAGATTAGAACCGATGACATTCCAAAGACGGCTTTCAGAACTCGGTACGTGCATTATTAATTCCTAGTCATGTCCTTTGGATTGATTAATGCTCCTGCTGCCTTCATAGATATGAAGAACCGAGTATTCAAGGAATATTTGGATCACTTTGTGGTCGTCTTTATTGATGACAACCTTATTTATTCCAAAAGCCGTGAAGATCATGAGCAACACTTGAAGCTGACACTCCAAAAGCTTCGTGAATACAAGTTTTATGCCAAGTTGAAGAAATGCGAATTCTGGCTTGAGGAAGTAGCATTCCTTGGGCACGTAGTATCAAGTCATGGAATATCTGTTGACCCAGCAAAGATTGAAGCAATTCAAAGCTGGGAGCAACCTAAATCAGTGACCGAAATACGTAGCTTTCTCGGTTTAGCTGGTTATTATCGGAGATTCGTGGAAGGATTTTCTCGAATCGCTACTCCATTGACTCAGCTGACTCGGAAAGATACAAAGTTCGGTTGGAGCGAAGAATGTGAGAAGAGTTTTCAGGAACTCAAGAGGAGACTCATTTTGGCACTTGTTCTGACAATTCCATTTGGCTCGGAAGGATTTGTCATCTATAGTGATGCTTCGGACAAAGGGTTAGGATGTGTTCTCATGCAACATGGAAAAGTCATAGCCTATGCCTCAAGACAACTCAAAGGATATGAGAGGAATTATCCTACTCATGATCTAGAGTTGGCAGCTGTTGTCTTTGCACTTAAAATTTGGAGGCATTACTTGTATGGAAAGAAGGTGGAGATCTTTACGGATCATAAAAGCCTCAAATATTTCTTTACTTAAAAGGAACTCAACATGCGACAACGACGTTGGCTTGAACTGTTGAAAGATTATGATCATACCATCCAATACCATCCTGAAAAAGCGAACGTGGTAGCTAACACATTGAGTAGAAGATTATATGCAAGTACGAGTGCGATATTGTCAACGTAAAGGCCCATTTTGTGTGACTTGCAAAGGATGGAGATAAAGTTAAAGACTCCAAGGACCCATGTGATGATGGCGAATATACGAATAGAATCGACTTTTATCGATAAAGTTAAAGCTGCTCAAGTTACAGGCCTGGAGCTGATGCGTATGAGGAAGAAGGTGCAAGAAGGTGATATGTCGGAAGCAAGAATCAATGAAGAAGGAATACTTCGAGTCAAATCCAGACTTTGTGTTCTTAACGGCCCTGATTTAAAGTATAAAATCATGATCGAGGCGCACAACACACCGTTTGCAATCCATCCTGGGAGTACCAAAATGCAGCACCGGCCCTGGGCTAAAGCCCAAGGTGCCCGAGCTTTAGGCCCACTAAAATTAATAAATTTTCAAGGCCCCCAATATGTATTTTTGTTATGTATATATATACCCAAATAAAAGAGCCCAGTTCACGTCACTTTAAATTTAAAGGCCTACAAAAAAATTACCCAATGAAATAGACCCAAATTTCAATGACAGACTTAGTGATAATGTGATATCTAAATGATGCTTTAGAAATATTTAAATAGTCGGTTATTATATTTGGTATTAATTTGTATTTATGCGCTTTTGTTCAAGAAAAGTTCTTAGTTTTTTTATGTCTATCTTAATAGTAATTAGCAAAAGGCCCATTTTTTTGTCGCTTTAAGCCTTTAAAAACTCAGGGCCGGCGCTGCCAAAATGTATCATGATATTCGTCATACATTTTGGTGGAGCAATATGAAGAGAGAGATAGCGTTGTTTATCTCAAGGTGTCTAATTTGTCAACGAGTTAAAGCGGAGCATCAAGTACCAAAAGGTTCATTGCAACCACTTGAAATTCCAGAGTGAAAGTGGGAGCACATTACCATGGATTTCATTACCGGTCTTCCTAAGGTTTCTCAAGGCATAGATGCGATTTGGGTCATTGTTGATAGATTGACCAAGTCAGCTCATTTCTTACCGATACGAGAAACTTATACACTTGAACGTCTTGCTCGTATGTACATAAACAAGATTGTAAGACTGCATGGTATGCCGGTATCCATAGTTTCTGATCGAGACCCAAGATTCACTTCACGATTTTGGGTTAGTTTGCAAAAAGCTATGGGCACAGACTTACGATTTAGCTCGGCATATCATCCTCAGACGGACGGACAGTCGGAGAGGACTATTCAAACTCTTGAAGATCTATTAAGACTCTGTGTTCTTGATTTCAAGGGAAGTTGGGACAAGTTCTTACCATTGGTGGAGTTTTCCTACAACAACAGTTATCAAGCAAGTATTGGCATGACTCCATTCGAAGCGTTGTATGGAAGAAAGTGTCGTTCTCCAGTATGCTGGGATGAGGTGGGTGAAGCAACGTTGTTGGGACTGGAGTTGGTACGTATGACTATGGAAAAGATTCAAACGATCCGACAACGTATAAAAACCTCACAAGATCGACAAAAGAGTTATGCTGATCTTCATCGAAAGGACGTGGAATTCGATATAGGAGATCATATGTTGTTGCGTGTTGCTCCATGGAAATGAGTTACGAGATTTGAAAAGAGAGGAAAACTCAATTCTCGATTCATCGGCCCATTTTTAATCCTCGATCGAGTAGGAACTGTGGCCTATAAACTCGCTTTACCGCCAAATATGTCTCGTGTTCATAACGTTTTTCACATATCAATGTTACATAAATATGTGAAAGACTCGAACCACATTATTGAGTTAGAACCGGACGAAATAGCGGAAGATTTGACGTATGAAGAGGTTCCTGTTCAAATCTTGGATAAGAAGGAACATATTATACGCTCCAAGGTTATACCTCAAGTCAAAGTTTTGTGGAGAAACCACGATGTTGAGGAAATGACTTGGGAGTTAGAATCTGATATGAAATCAAGGTATCCTTACCTCTTAGACATACCAGGTATGTACCCTAATTTTAAGGGCGAAATTTCACAAGAAGGGGAGGTTGTAAGACCCCAACTTTTATAAATAAAGATGAATTTTTTATAAATGTTATTTTTGAATATTATGGAGTAAATTTGATAATGTTATAATTGTGGGTAATATTTATAAATTTTGCAAAGTAAGCAAGTTGTTATAAAATGTTCGTTTGGTCGGGGAATATTCTTTTTGTCGAAAAATATTCATACGACGACACAATCATTGGTGGACCCCACAACGAAATTATTATCGGATTGAGAAAACGACAAAAATACTTTATAAAAATAACGGCGGAGGTGTTACCGTTAAAACTGTTGAACTACCCGGTAGTAAAAGTACAGTAATACGCGTGGTTGCATAGTAGCACACGGTATTGATTATTGATGCTTACGTGAGAAGTCACTCAGCTATACTTAATTATTACTACAGTAATTGTTGCATCATATCTCTTATATTATTGATTTAATTATTATCACAGTACCATCTGTATAATATGTTATATTATTAAATCAATAATTGAGATGACAAGTTATAAATGATTAATAATTGTTGAAAGATTAAATATATGTTGATTAAAAATAAAATGACTTATGGTAATATTTATTCAATCCTTGATGTATATTAAGAGTCTATTATGAGATATTTGTGGAAAATTTGGTTATTTTATGGGGGGCTCATATGTCATCATCTAAGAGTCTCTTCGTCAATAGTAATTACCTTCGTCAATAGTAATTACCTTCATCAATAGTAATTACATTCGTCAATAGTAACTACCTTTACCAGACGTCAAACCAATTGCCGTTTCATATTACAGGCGTCAAACCAATTGTCGTTTCACATTACAGGCGTCAAACCACTTTTCTTTTCACATCACTAGTCGTCAAGCCACTTGCCTTTTCACATTTCAAGTGCTAAACTAGAAATCTTCTATAAATAGAGGCCTGGTGCTTCATTATTTTTCACGAATTCATTCAAGCTATAGAGAGAGAAAGTATAGAGAGAATAAGAGAGAAAGAAGAAGAGTATTCTGTTACTACACTACTGCAGTATTCAATCTACTACTAATGTAAGGGGTGTTATTCTTTCTTATTCATGAAGAGAACTGTTGTTATTCCATTGCTTATTATTCTGTTGGAATAACCTGTCTATGCGAAGTACCGCATGCATGGTGATTTCTTTTGTTATTTCATTCTTTATTATACTCAGTTGGTTAAAGTTTTGACTTCTATACTCCATGAAATTAGTAGAATATCCTTGATATTTGCGCTTCATCCAGTATCTTTTCATGGAAATATTCTTCTGATCATTCTTGAATTTTACTCTACAAAGCAGTATCATGTTGACAATTTGGAAATTATTAGTTCCTGGATAAATTAATTCTTGATCTTATTTTATTGAAGTCTTATATCATTGTCATCATCCTCATGTTTATATTATGTTAAAAGTCATCTGTGGCCTGTAGTGCATAGATGGACTTGGTATGATTATGACCAGGGATTATTCGGTGTAATCATGACCGTAATGTTACAAATGATGTGATAAAAGTTATCATTGGCCCGTAGTGCATTGATGGACAGTTGTTGGCATGATCATGACCATTAATGAATACACGAATGTCCTTGACTGTAGTGCATGGATAATTTGTGGTCGTGATACTAAAGAATGTCCTTGGCCATAGTGCTTGGGTGATTCGATGATGTGGATTATTTATTAAGCTGAGTCCCAGCGATAAAAGTCATGAAAAACCTTTTAAATCATAAAAAATAGTAAATTTTATTCTCTACTTGACTCTTTTAATGGATTGCTTGTTCCGCTACAGTTAAACTTGATGTTGTTATATTTTATCAGTTTAACACTGTTGAAGGCTAACGATAATTTATTTTGCATTATCTTAGTCATAATATTTCTTACTGGGCTAGTTGAGCTCACCTTTTCTTTCACTGTTCTCTTCAGGAAATGAGAACATAGCAGGGACTAGTCGGGGAACGGAGTGACAGTCCAGAGTATAGCATTAGTAGTCCTCACGATTCTGTGAAACAGTGTATTAATAATTGTAATGAGAACTCCTTTTGAGTTTGTATAAAATCTCTAGTAGACAATAATTGTATTCAAACTCACAGTTATGTTTTGTCGTATTGTACACGACAGTTGTATTAGTAAGTTGTATTTAAATTTTGTACCATGTATCTGACGACCCAAGATGGGTGATGTATACCTAATTTTGGGGGCGTCACATTAACAGCTGTGCCAACTAGACTAACATCCGTCCAAATTGATTACGTGGCAGCCACATGGACATACTAATTAAAAAAATACTAAATACTAATTAAAAAATACTAAAATACTAATAAAAAATACTAATTAAAAAATACTAATTTTTTTAAAAAAATACTAAAATACTAAAATTTAAATTATTTTGTTAATTAAAAAAATACTAAAATACTAAAATTATTTTACTAAATATTAGTATTATATACTTTTTACTTTTTACTAAATATTAGTATAACATATCAAATTTTACTAAATATTTAGTATTATATTTTACTAAAATACGAATTTATTAAAATTTAACGTTAAATTTTTTTTAATTACTAAACTTTTTTTTTACTAAAATACGAATATATTTAGTATTATATTTTACTAAAATACGAATTTACAAAAATTTAATGTTAAATTATAAAAAAAAGTTAGTGATTGAAAAAAATTTAACGTTAAATTTTAGTAAATTCTTATTTTAGTAAAATATAATACTAAATATATTCGTATTTTAGTAAAAAAAAAGTTAGTAATAGAAAAAACATTTACGTTAAATTTTAGTAAATTCGTATTTTAGTAAAATATAATACTAAATATTTAGTAAAATTTGATATGTTATACTAATATTTAGTAAAAAGTAAAAAGTATATAATACTAATATTTAGTAAAATAATTTTAGTATTTTTTTTAATTAACAAAATAATTTAAATTTTAGCATTTTAGTATTTTTTTTAAATTTTTTATTAGTATTTTAGTTTTTTTTTTTAATTAGTATTTTAGTATATTTTTTTAGTTAGTATTTAGTATTTTTTAATTAGTAATTTTAGTATGTTCATGTGGTTGCCACGTAATCAATTTGGACGGATGTTAGTCTAGTTGGCACAACTGTTAACGGCAGGGGCACGAATGACCTAAAATTGTAACGTTAAGGGTATTTTTGGACAAAAAAAAGTATAGGGTGCTCGGTAGACATTGAAAAAAATGTCAGGGACATTTTTGGACCTTATCCCGTTTTGAAAATATCACCTGTTTGACAAACAGAACAGTCTCTTCTAGTACGGTTACCTTAATTATGACTTGCAAGACCTACAATTACTTCTGATATCGGTGGTGTACGATACATGTTATCTGACACAGCGGAAAATGGATACGGAAAAGAAAAAATTGAATCTATGTAATTTTGCAATCACAGGAATTCACAAAATTGGATAAAATCGACTAAAAGCAGACACAATGGTTATGAAATCTGAAAATAATAATGCAACCCTAAAACACATAAAAACTTCTTTTAGATACTAAACAATAAGCTGAAAATCCTAATTACGTGAGTAATATGTAAAATACGAAATAGTCCAAAATAAATCAAAATTGGAAAAACTTTGAAAGGCCCAAACACGTTTCCAAACTTTTTTTGTGCATTTTACGGTGTTCGTCATGGCCGAAGGCGATGTGTCTTGTAGTTCTCGTTGTAAGTTTTGATTTGATATGTTATAGGTGTCGTAACTCCAAACGGATCAAAAATAATGGTCTGAACAGTGTTAATTATTAGATTTCTTTCATTTTCCTATTCGGACCTTGTCATTATCTTTCATTAATGTTTTTTAAAAACAATAGTCAATTTCTTAAAGCAAAAGGCAAAGTGTTCAAAATATTCAAGCAATGAAAGACTTGTAATAGAAAGCATAAAATATTTTATTAGAAAAAAAAGAATTTATGAGAATTTAGATTATGACTAGCTTATAATCCTAAACGTTAAGATGGAATAAATATGTTTATTCCTTTTTAATTTCTTCTTACCTCGTGTTCCACATGTTATTATTTAATACCAGTACAATCTTATATATTTATATATAATAACACTCTTTTATTTGTATGCGAACCTGTGAAACTGACATCAGTCTTGAGACTAGGTACTCCAAAGACTCCAGGTTGATTATATATTGACAGCTATTGGCATATAATAGACTCTCAATAATAATTAAAATGCATCGCATGTGAATCATAAATAAATTCAGGGAAGGAACATGTGATGAAATAATTAATTAGCCTTAGCTTAGCTTAGGGATCTTGGGAAATCTTTTACTTATAAATTACTCCTAACTAAATTTTATCCCAACGACAAAAGATTTAACATAGTTCGATAATTCAGTTCTCAATGACCCATTTCACAACTCAATAAAGTATATTATAATCTCGGTAGTATAACTTTTTATACGGAATAAAAATACAAATACAAAATCTTCTTTTAACAATTATACAACTTTTTTGTACATAATATAAAAGATGCAAAAAACTCAATCTCTCTCATAAACTCAAAATTCACTCGTATCTTCTCTCAACTCTTATATATTACATAATATTTCTAATTTTATTCTATTTTAACTTATTTTGCCAAAACTGGTACAACTTAATTATTCCCTCCGTCACATGATAAAAGTCTTTATTACTATTTTGAATAAATTTTCTTTTAATAACCAAAATTTTACACATTTTTATATTATACCCATAACATTAAATATCTCATACTTTTCTTATTCTAATTTTATCTCCATATTTAATGACATTATTATAGATAATTTTATCATTTTATTCATCTTCTTAATATACGTGAAAAGTCCACCTCAAAACTTCTGTCGCTCTATCCCCGCAGGGGCAGAGAACCCGTCGGACAGAAGGAGTAATACATTTCAAGAGTAGCATCACCAGCAGCTAATACTGACAGACTTAAAATGCAATAATTGAAGAACCATTTAAGTTATCAACAACCAGTGTTATGGAAAATTTGAGGTTCTCAAAAAATTTGAAACAAACAATAATTAAGTGATACTATCTCCGTTCCTAAAAGATTATCATTTAAAGTTTTGACAGATGGATTAACAAAGTAACATTTACCAAGTAAAATTTGTTTGAAATTCTATCACTACCCTTTTATGGGAAATTGAAAACTATTAATACAATGAAGAGAATTTCTTGGGACAATGAGAGAAGGTAGCGATAATATAAGAAAATAAATAATTTATTCTCTTTGAAAGTTGTAAACGACAAACTTTTTGGAATAAATTTTTTGTTCTAAAACGACAATCTTTTAAGAACGGAAGGAGTACTAATTAATACTCCCTCTGTTCCTTAATATAGGTCGTTTTAGACATGTGCACAAGAATTAAGGAAATGGTTGAAAAGCATTAACTATAGTATCAATTGTCTATAATACCCTTCACCTCATTTATCTCATAAATATGGATCAAAAGATTAGGTGAAGTAATAAGGGGCAATTTGGAAAAAATAGTAATCAATTCTCCTAGATAACGACAAACGACAAATAATTAAGAATACAAAAAAAAAGTCTAAAACGACATATAGGAATGGAGGGAGTAACTGTTTTCCTTTATGATCATTAATTTAAAATTCAGCAACAATCCTACAAGTGTGACAGACAATCTTCATCTACAGCAATGAAAAAAACAGCAACCAAATAATCCAGATTTTGGAAATGAATATGAGATTTTATAATCTCCATGAAAAGATTAAGAGGTTAAATATTATTTTATGGAACTTTGAGCTTTCAACCTGATGGTATTTGCCAATTCCTTGTAATGAAGAAGCAAAGTCTTAGTTCTGCAATCATCAACTTATACTGAATGAACTACCTGAAAAAACGGAATCAAATCCAAACAATTCACTCCTACTAAAAATAAATCCTAATAAAAATACCCAAACCAGAGAGCAACAGGCATGATCTTTGTTATATAAGAAAAACAAGATATTTATGGACACCTGCGATATAATTCGTCTCCACCAGAATATCCTCAAATTGTTGTTTCAACTCAAATTCAAATATTACAGCTAGAAGGTGAATCAAATTAGTTGATCAATCTTCTCCTGCTGAACCACTTTTAAAGTTACCCTCTGTCGCTGCACCAGACAGGACATATCAACATAAGAAATTCATTTCTCAATGTGGCCAGGGAACCCAATTCAGTTATTAATCCCACCAGATAAAAGCTGTGTGAAATGGAGTCGACAATGAGGGTTTGTAATACTTTTTCTAACGGAAACGTCAATGTGCACATCAACTCCACACAGCCATCAATAGAGAGCTATATAGTCAGTATCTAATAACAAATAATCTACAATCCATTACTTGACAACTGGTTATGAACTCCTCCGAATACCAAGTTATTGTGCATTTGTACAAGTGCAACCTAATACCAGCTCAACTGAAAGCTGACTGAAACTGGCATTAACTCATACCTGACATCATCCTACTCACAAACTTTGTTGCAAGACTTGAGTCACAACATCTCTTAGAGGGAGGGAGGGAGGGAGGGAGGGAGGGAGATTATTTGTTATAAGACATGAAAGATTATATGTCATCAGAAAGTTTAAAAGAGAGGGAAGAAGGGAGATTATTTGTCAAAAGAAGAAGACAAATAAAAGATTGTCATCAGAAAGTTCAAGTATAACCTCCCATGATCAAGTAAATCTACATATTCGAGAAAGGCTTATACACATCAAATAAGCATGGAGAGCACAATGAACCAAACAATTGATCCCTAATTTACCACGCAAAAAAAAATTCCATTCACAGTCCAGAAACTTTAATGCAATAAAACAAAAGACACAACAACAGAGTTTACAGGAAAGAAAAAGATGCAACAGTTTGATCCAAACAGGATCAAATAATAATCATAGAAAGAGAGAGATACCAGCAAAATAAGTTAGACATTTACATATAGAGACGTGTACTAAAGCTTCAATAACAGCGCAACTAGACATGGGAAGGCAAAAAGGTGAAATATCCACTTTTAGAACTCTTACAATAATATGGAATTAATATGTTTGTAATAATAGCAGTGGCTTGGGAAACATATATCTCTCAATCAGTAAAGTTTGAAGTGCAGAGGATTCTTGCTGTCGAACTTCATGGGCATAAAATAATCCACCTTGTAGATTTTTGAAATTTTGAACAGAAGGAAAATAAAAAGAGAAGTAACCCATCAAGCAAACACATTAAGTTATGAAAATGGAAGCACAAGCATAAAGCAATAAGATAAGAATACAAGAACTGGCCCCCACCCACAAATAAAAGGGATCGACGAAATAAGAGCATGAAATACCCCTTAAAACTTCTGAGTGTTTAAGGTTGGGGGAGAATTAGAACAGGCGAATGACTTAACGCAGATAATTTGACCACAATTCAATTTTTAACACAAAAATGTTTGCCATCCTATTATTTGACCTTCCCTTGAAACCACCATAAACAGTGTGGTTCCTAACCTTCACCAAACTGATGAATCACGGACCAGGAAACTCACATATCCTTTTTCTTCCTAACTTTGACAGTAGGCCATGCTTCTAGTCTCATATTATGAGGTGTAAACATCTTTCCTTCAAAAGAACCCTACGAAGCTTACTCAAACTACCAACTATGGACATGAGATGAAGTCCTGGCACAAAATGCTAATACTTAAAGGACACAACATATGACAACATCTAAGCCATCCTCAGAACACACTTTGAAAAAACTAGACATGTCCCAACATGAAGATGACAAACACTACTGCTACATTTGATAAGAACTTTGGTATATTACTCATGCAAGAGTGATTTCATGCACTAGCCTTACCTAAGCATTCATAGTTTCTAGCTTTCTCTAAAACTGAGTTCTTAATCAATAGGTCCACCACATTAGATTAGGGATGGTAATTTGATTTGTCCCCAGAGTGTTCCCTTTGCCCCGCACCAAATGGAGCGGTGATTTTGACTTTGATCAGGTAAGGGGCAGGGGATGTGGAATCACCAAATAATTACACTTGGGGATGTATTGGGGCTGGTATTTTCTTCCCTTGACCCATTCCTCGCTCTGAACCCACCCCAAAGAGTTATATATTGCTAAATTAATATTTATACCCTTATCTATTTACATAATTACATTACAATATATGCAATTATCTACCATTAGGCTTACAAAATTAGAAACAATTTTTCTACCACCATTCAATACCCAGGTTAGTTTAAACATAGAAACACTTCAACACTACTGAGTTCAAACTCCAACAAGAGAAATAAAAACAATGATTAGGATGACTTGATAAATTAAAACAAACCACTCGAGAGATTTATTTGTTTAGCCTACAATTAGAAAGTTGAACTTACTACATATGAGAAAAATATAAATCAGAAGTACTAAAAACCCTAATGAAAACAATTGAAATTGAGTTTTGATAGTGGGGATAGTAAAATTACAAATTGGTAGTTTATTGCCCAAAGAGAGAAACTAATTGCTCAATGAGAGAGACCTGTATTGGCAATTAGAATTGTATTGGTAGTGAGTTTTTACGCTCTGAAAAAGTAAGACCTGTATTGGCAATTAGAATTGTTATCAAGTTGTATAGTAACAACGTGAGCTTGTCTCATTAAGAAATTCATCAAGTTCAAGTCGAGTAACAAAACTAATTTCTGAATTCAAACTCGATTACTTATCAAGTAGCTCGAGATCAATCAAGCTTTACTGAGCATTTAAACATTTTTATATTACAAATATTATTATTACAAATAAAATAATATTAACAAAAATTCAAAAGTCTAAAACTCGGTTGACTATAGAACTTAGTCTGAAAATTTATGGAGTTGGGCAATGAGCCAATAAACATAGTACTCGAACTTTACTCAACTTCATAAATGAGTCGAGTAGAGTTGAGTAGCTAGGAGCGCAGTTTGTTAAGCAGCCCTATTATGTCCGTTCCCTTTCTCCATTTCACCACCTCCTAAAATTTGGTACAAAATTCCTGCAGAATCTATCAAAATGGAAGTGCTATAGTTTATTCTAGAGTAACTATGGACTATTCATTTCTAGAAAAAAAATCATTTATTGTTACAACTAGTTCACCTAGTATTTTATCACAGCAAAGTATTCCCAAAAAAGTATAGTTATCCGAGTATTTGAATTGAACAGACAATGTTTGCTCCAAAACTCAAAAAAAAAACACACAAAATTATGAAAAAGATGGCCTTTTCTTAAGATGGCTAAGATGTAAAAAGAAAACAAAATTGCATTTGCAGAGTAGAAACAGATAATTCATTAGAAAGACTCAATTGAAAATCAAATGCATAATGTATTTTTAGAAGTACAGCAAACTGTAAATGAAATTTATTCAACTTTTTTGCATATGCTAAAAAAAGATATTAACATTTTATCTGAACTCCATGGCCAAAATAAACAGAGTGCATGGGCACAACAGTGACAGATATATCATTAAAAAGAATCAAGAAAAAGAAAAGAAAACTAAGCTAACTTTTAAGAAACTGGAAAATCAATTTCAATAACAGTGGAGATTATTTAGCTTTCTTTGCAAAACCTGCAAAGATACCAACTTGTAAAAATCATAGAGATACATTTTGACTTATTCAAAATCAATACTAACTTATTTAGTTTTAAGATAAACAGATATAATCATTGTATACTTGCTAAAAAATACTACTAATTTTAATATTTCTTAATATGCATTTCATAGGATTTCACAAATTGACTTTGAAAAAAGAACATCCAATTCGACAAAAGCCAAAACAGCCAATTCAATAGATAGATTTGCAACGACAACATAAAGAAAAAATCGTAAATGAACTTTCAGGAACTTTTCAATTGAGTATGTATATACCTGCATCAACCTATACCTGCAGATCCAAAAAAGTAAAAAGTAAAAAAGAAAGAAAAGATCAATTAATATAATGGAAAGGGATTGATGTTTTACATGTGTTTTCGATATTTCTCCATGGTCTAGAGAGCATAAAATAGGTTCCAGCTTCATGTGAGAGGAAACCGTGTATCAAACGCATGTAAAAATAGTAACCCCGAATGAAAATTCAGCAACTATAAAACAAAAGAAATTCAAAACAAAAAAAATTATAACAAACCATAATCAACCTCCAATATCCAAAAAACTGAAGATCCAACAGATTCCAATCTTCAGCCGCGCCGAACTCACATTCGCGGCCGTCTCCGATTCAATTGATGCAAGGCGGGACCATATTCAACTTCCTCACATATACCTATATATGTATATATGTATATATACACATACATATAACACGGTCCCGACCTGCACCAAGCGAATTAGAGACCGCCGCAACAAAATACATCCTGACAGATATATAAGTTTATACATATACAAATATATTATATATATATATGTGTATGTATGATATAGATATAGAAATAGATATATTTATAGATACAGAACAGAGCTGTACCTACTCATATGAAATGGAAGAGAACTCTATCTATGGCTAGAGAGAAAATGAAAACGGATGTGAGATAGAGAGAGAGAAAGACCGTGATGAAGGGTTAGGTCTGAGGAAGAACGGTATTTATAATTGGTTGAGACGAATCACATATTGACACATGTAAGCAGCACCAGCGACTGATGCTACATCAAAAAAGAAAATGAGGTGGTTCTGTAGGGGAAATGAAAAGCGTG
>CM035101.1:9683660-9796963 GCA_020205505.1 Panax japonicus
TCTCCATGAAAAATTAAAAGTTGAGTACATAACAGTAAAAGACTCACTTGTCTTATGAAATGATTTAAAGGAGAAATTTTAAAAGCTTATTATAATTGGTTGCACCTGAAGTTGCAAGATTTTAAAAGTGTTGAGTGAAAAATACTAATGAAGACATGTTAGATAAAATATTTATTATATTTCATGACTCGAATATTCTCCTGCAACAGCAATATCGAGAGCGTAAGTTTACAAAATATTTCCTGAAGCGATAAAGGAAACTATGTTTCCAGAAGTGAAATTATGTCTTTTAGTAGCTGTAGAAAATAACGAGTTTTTGCTGAAAAACCAACAATCTCGCTCGACCTATTCTATTACATTCCCTGAAGTGAATGGAACCTCATTTGATAATCATAAAGGAAATTATGATTGTGATAATGGACGTGAAAGGAACAATCAATATAGAAAATGAATGTACTTGTCGTACTCCTAAATATTTGGTATATAAATTTGTACCAAGACTTCATAAAAGAAACGGAAATGGAATTGAAATAAATTTTATTGTTCATAATGATCTTGAAGATCCCATGAATTATTTTGACTTTTCAAATGGAGTGGGTATAACTAATTTTGATATCTATGGTTTCCTTGATGATATGTTGATAGAGATGTTCATACCAATTAATTATTTTTATTTCATTATATTATGACATTATAATAAGTATTTTTTGTTTTATTTATATTTCAAGTAATAAAGTTAAATTTATGTTTTGCATATATGAAGTTGTATGGGCCAGAAGCTCATCAAACTTAATTAAAGGCTCTAGAAGAGCGATTATTCATCAAACATAATTGAAAGCCCTAGAAGAGTGATTATTCATCAAACTTAATTAAAGTCTCTGGAAGAGCGATTATAATGTTGTCAAAACGGCACAAAACTTTGTATTGATGATTCTTAATATTTTCTGAGGTAAGCAGAAATTTGCTCAGTTTTAAGGATATACGTTATAATGGTTATCATATTGAAACCAACATTGAAGATAGTAAAGTAATGTCTTTATATTACTTCAATACTATCAGGCCAGAAGCTCATATTAAAAAAACTGTATATTTTCTCTTCTAAGATATATTATACTAAAATGAGAATAGTTGAAACAAATGTTGTAATACACCAGAAGTGTATAATACACCAGAAGTGTTCGGATCCAAAAGGTTTTTATGATTTGGCATGATCATATTAATCATCCAGGATCAATAATGTTGCGTTGAATTATTGAAAACTCCCATTAATGAAACAATCTTCCCACCATTAGGGGGAGAAAAGTTGTTGCCTGAAGCACGACATTAGATCGTTGCCTGAAGCACGACGGAAGATTAATTGGAATGTTTCGTTGCCTAAAGTACGACGTGAGATCGTTGCCTGAAGGACGACGGGAGATTAATTGGATTGTTTCAACGTTATTTAATCCTGATTCTCATACAAATCAATATGAACTAGAAGTTAAAAGGATTATTAATTTGCAATAAATTGCAAATCAATTACCAGAATTATTCACCGATAATAAGAAGAGAGTGATATCTCACATTTTAGCTGCTAATATTCTAGAAGAGATAGAAGTCCCTGTAGGACAATCAGTTCATGCAGCAGCAAATTGAATCAAAGTCACACTTGAAACATGGAAGAATGATCGGTGTTAAAGATAAAATTTTCCAGAAGAAGAAGAAAGTACAAGAAAAACAAGTTGCAGCCTATAAAGATGTTATACCCATGAAACAGGCTACAAAATTTATTGATATCCAAAACTTATGAACAAAAATCTCCCGTAAATAAAACTCTTGAAGAGTTATCTCCTGAAGAGGATGAGTTATCCCCTGAAGAGGATCAGGTACCTGAAAATAACGAGATCTCGATACATTATGCATATACAGGAGACGAATATATTGTATAGAAATAAAATTGTTGTCGACAACATATTTTTATATAAAGTTGTTCTTGATATTACCAGAAGTAATGATCATGAATATGAACCACTAATTGTTGATGAATGTTCAACGTAGAAATTTTTGGCCAAAGTGGAAAAGGCGATTCAAGTAGAACTAAATTCACAAAGTAAACGTGAAGTTTTTGGACCTGTAGTTCGAACACCTAAAGGTCTGATGCCTGTTGAATACAATTGGGTATTTGTACGAAATAAGAAAAATGAAATTATATGGTACAAAGCGCGACTTGTAGCACAAGGTTTCTCGCTGAGACCTGGTATTAATTATGGAGAAACATATGCTCCTGTAATGGACGCAATTATATTCAGATTTTTAATTAGCTTGGTAGCAGAAGAAAATTCGGATATGCCATTAATGAATGTTGTTACAACATATCTGTATGGATCATTAGATAATGATCATATATATATATATATGAAAATCCTTGAAGGATATAAAATGCCTGAAGCATATAATTCAACATCTCGAAGTATGTATTTTAAGTTACAAAGATCTTTATATGGGTTAAAGCAATCCAGATGCATATTGTGGAATAATCGCCTAAATAAATATCTTTTGAATGAAAGATTTGAGAATAATCTAATTTGTGCATGCATTTTTATCAAAAGATCATAATATGGATTTGCTATTATTACCGTATTTATTGATGAAAGATCTTACTCTAGAAGAGTTGACAAAAAATAACAAATTTGAGATGAAAGATATTGGTAAGACAAATTTTTGTCTTGACCTACAAATTGAACTATAGAATTTTTGTTCATCAATCAACATACACAGAAAAAGTCCTGAAGTAACTTTACATGAATAATGTTAATCCTTTAAGTACTCCAATGATAGATTGGTCACTTGATATCAAGAAAGATCCGTTTTGATCACAAGAAAATAATGAAGAAATTCTTGGTCCTGAAGTACCACATATTTGTACAATTGATTTCTTGGTCCTGAAGTACCATATTTTTGTACAATTGGTGCTTTGATATATATTGTAAAATTTCTCATAACCTGATATAGCATTTGCAGTTAAATTACAAGCAATATGGATCAAAACCACAGTTAGTTGGATCTGCTGATGTAGAGATTATCACAATTTATGAAGTAAGTTGTGAATGTATTTGGTTGAGATCAGTAATTCAGCATATTTGTGTGAACTGTGGATGATTATCAATCATAAATAGTCCAACGATATTATATGAAGATAATATCGCTTGTATCACTCAAATTAGAGGATGCTATATCATGGGTGATAGAACCAAACATATTGCACCAAAATTATTTTGAGCCCCAGAAGAATGGCGATATTGATATCAAGCATATATGATCATGTGATAATTTGGTTGATAGATTCATTAAGTCATTACCAACTATGATTTTGAAAAAGATGGTGCACAATATTGGCATGCTTCGACTTAATGATATTTTTACCATGAACAATGGAAATTCTATGTTCTTATGAAGGGGAGTAAAAATGATATGTACTGATTATACTCTTTTTCCTTCGCTAAGCTTTTTTCCCACTGGGTTTTTCTTTGCAAGGTTTTAATGAGGCAATCTCAAGGCACTAAAAGTTATACAAGAATATTGTACTCTTTTCCTTAGCCAATTTTTTTTCCCACTGGGTTTTTATTTGGTAAGGTTTTTAACGAGGCATATTCTTAGAAAATTGCTACAAAAGAACTCCATCCATTCTGTATGAAGACAAAGCTGCATGTATAGCTCAATTAAAGGGAGGATACATCAAAGGAGATAGAAGAAAACATATCTCACTAAAATTCTTTTTTACACATGACCTTAATAAGTGTGGTGACATTGAACAATCTAGCAGATTTGTTCAGTAAGGCATTACCAACTACAATGTTTGAAGGATTGCGTCGCAATATTGGAATGCGACAGCTGGAGGACTTAATGATACATTCATGAGGGGGAGCTTATACGCACTGCACTCTTTTTCCCTTAACCAAGGTTTTTTTTCCATTGGGTTTTTCCTGGTAAGGTTTTTAATGAGACAGTTTTCTAAGCGTATGGATATCCAATAGACATCCAAGGGGGAGTGTTATAAAATCATGACTATATATTTATGGATGTCTAAGTTTATATTTAATTATAATGCTCTTTGGTATTTTAGTAACTCCCATGTTCATTAAGTTTTAAACTCATGACTTTTGAGTTTTGAAACTTCCAAGTCCATGTATCTATAAATAAGAGCATGAGCATTGTAATATAGGATGATGGATATATGAAGGATATATATGAATATATTATGAGACATGCCTCTTTTCTCTAATTATTTTGTTCTTAGGTAATCTTTTATAACAAACTTTTAATTTTTTTTTTCAACTTTAGAGATTATCTTCTCAATTTTTTCAATTAGGATTAAATTTTTACTTTTTTTATTGATAGTGTCGCGTCAAAAAATTGATGACATGGCAGCGCCACGTGACTAAAAAATATTTATGTATAATTTTGAGTCTCATTTTAATATTTATTCAATTAATTTTTTGTACCAAAAAGAGTAAATATAAGACCATTATTAATTTTTTAAAGTAAATTTAATGAAAATTTATCATTTTTGGTATATAAAAATTAATTATATTGATTATTGATGATTATGAAATAACAAGATTTTAATTAGTTGTACATTTATACATTTTAAAATATTTATCATTATATTGATTATTGGTGATATTTTAAGCTGGGTGTGTAATGTATTAAATCTATTTTAAAAACTTAATAATGGTCTTATATTTATTTTTTTGGTATAAAAATTAATGAAATAAATGCAAAAATGAGATTCAATATTACACATATTTTTTTAGCCATATGTCGTTGTCGTTGTAATGTCATGTCATCGATTTCTGACGTGGTACTATCAATTAGATGTAATCAGAAAAAATTAAAAGTTTAATCCCCTGATTGAAAAAATTGAGAAGATAATTTCCAAAAGTGAATAAAATTTAAGAGTTTAATCCATTAATTAAAAAAAAGACAATCTTCAAAATAGAAAATAATTAAAAATTCAGGATATTAATATTAGTATAATATGATAAAATGTGTTTAGTTTTATCGGTGATTTGGGAATTCTTAAATAAGTGTCTAGATTGGTTATGTACGGTAGACTATGCTTTGGGCTTTACTTCCATAAATATACATATGTTGTCTGAATGTTCTATTTGACGCTCATTATATACTTTGTGTCTAACCTTTGTCTAGTGTGAACCATAAGGGTTTGTTTGCAAGTTTTTATATGGGGGAAGGGAAGAGGATTTGGAGGGATAGAAAAGGATAGTAAAATAAAATATTTTATATTATCAAAAATAAACTTATAAAATAAATAATATTTTATTTGTTTGATTTATTTATTTATCTTGTCTAGTTATTATAACTTCTACTTTTTTTAAATAATTTTTTTCTCTTTTCTCCAACCCCCGCCACCTTCACTAACGTTTTTTCATATTAGTTTTTCTTTGTTTGATTTATTTATTAAAAATGCCAAGTAATGACCAAAAATAGTTAAATATTTATATATATAAATATAATAAAGTAAATAAAATATGTAAGACCCCAACTTATTATAAATAAAATTGAATTTCTCTATTTATTATTTTGAAATAGTAATGGTTGAATTGATTAATATGGTAACGGCACAAGATCGACAAAAGAGTTATGCGGATCTTCATCGAAAGGACGTGGAATTTGACATTGGGGATCATGTATTATTACGTATTGCTCCATGGAAGGGAGTTACAAGATTCGAGAAGAGAGAAAATGTCAATCCCTGATTTATTGGTCAATTTCAGATTCTTGACCGAGTAGGAAATGTGGCATATAGACTCGCGTTACCTCCAAGCTTGTCTCGTGTTCATAACATTTTTCACATATCTGTGCTTCGTAAATATATAAAGGACCCGAACCACATTATTGAGTTAGAACCAGACGAGATAGCCGAAGATTTAACGTACGAGGAGGTACCTGTTAAGATCTTGGATAGGAAAGAGCATGTCCTACGCACCAAGGTTATACCACAAGTTAAAGTTTTGTGGAAGAACCGTGCTATTAAACAAATGACCTGGGAGTTAAAAACGAAAATGAAAGCGATGTATCCTCACATTTTCGAAACACCAGGTACGTACGTCAATTTCGAGGACGAAATTTCATAAGGAGGGGAGGTTGTAAGACCCCAACTTATTATAAATGAAATTGAATTTCTCTATTTATTATTTTAAAATAGTAAGGGTTGAATTGATTAATGTGGTTAGTCATGGGTAAAATACGCAAATATTTCAAATAAGCAAGTGGTTATAAAATATTCATTATTGTCGGGAAATATTCGTTTGGTCGTGGAATATTCTCCCTGTCGGGGAATATTCGTATGACGGCGCAGCCTTTTGTGGGCCCGTAACGGAAAGCGATTAGATGAAGAAAACGACAAGTATGAGTTTTTATAAATAACATCGTAGTTGTTACCATTAACATTGTTGGAATACTCGGTGATTAAAACACAGTAATACACGTTGTTGCACAGTAGCACACGGTATTGCACCAATTATTGATTCTTACGTAAGAATGCACTACTCAATAATTGTTACAGTAATTACTTTTCAATATTTTATTTTATTGATTCAATAATTGCTACGTTAAAATTTTATATTATTGTTGTTTTAATAATTGTCACTACACAATATTTTCCATTATCAAATCAATGATTCATATTATTTTAACAATATTACTAGATAACATTATTGGCAATGTCTAGAAAGTTCTGTCTAAGGAGAGGTTTGGTCACTTAATTATGCGCCAGCAAAGAGAAATTCTTATTGGAAAGCCCCCTCTTTCATGGGAACAACCTGATTGTCATCATTGTGATTCTGTAATATTATTTATAAATAATTAATTATTGATTTATATGATAAAGAAAATATTCATTTTATGTGAATATTGATGGAGAAAATTTTTAATGTGACAATTGTTGAAAATTGATATTTTATATTTTCTGATAAAATAATTTATTATTATATTATAATAATATAATAATGGTGATATTTTTATAATGAATGTGGGATATATGAATAAATGAGGAGAAAGAGTATTTTTGTTACATAAAATACTAAAAACATGTTTTTCATGTTTGTGGACCCCAATTTTTGACTGAAATTTGATTATAGCCCGTAAATTCGTCCGTATGTGGATTTTGGTCAATTTCTGTTTAGAATTTAGAAAAACTTAAACTTACAAAGTACTAGAGAATTGAATTTCCTATAGAAGGATGTAAGATTCGAATTTTTCTGATAAAATGGCTATTTATTATGAATTATTGAAGTTCCAGAATAATTAATTTTTGAAGTTTTAAATGATTTTTATATGAAAAACGTTTTTGGTGAGTTTGGCACATGTGTGGCTGATGTTTTGGATCAGTGGAGGTGTGCGTAGGAATTTATAATATATATTAATATTTTATTAAATTTTCTGCTTTGGTGTTCTAAGTATTTTTTTATAAATAGGGTGCTTAGGTTAAAATTGAAAATTACACCAGAAACTAAAGATTTCTCTCTCTATATTATCGAGCGTATTCTTGTGAGTATTTTGATACTTTGAGTGTTGCTATACGTTGCAAGTTCCTTCAGCACTATATCCAGTATTTCAGTCAGAAGTACTGTCTTTTCGAGGTAAGGGATGTGATTTTCTTCTTAAATGATATTATTTTCTTCAATATCATTATGCTGAAATATTGGTCTGAACTTTTTTATTAAATTTGGAACTTTTTGTGTCGAGATTACTCTTCACGTATACAGCACTATTCATGTATACGACACTATTCACGAATACGACACTATTCACTGAAAAATAAAATTTTCTTCTTTTTATCCAAGATGTCTATTATGGTTACTATCTTTGATTGTATCCATATTTTGATCTTTATTTTTTGAATTCTGCTTCAAAATTTGTTATTATGGAGTATTATTGAAATGGGATAAAACTGAAGTACGAATCCTTACTATTTGTTCTTTTATCTCACTGGATTCGTTTTCTTTAAAAAATATTTTTCATCATCCTCAGTTCTAAATGATGATATTACTGAATATCTATGGCCTGTAGTACAAAGGTGAATGATTTCTGATGAATATCTTTGGCCCGTAGTGCAAAGATGAACATGTGTTTAGATGAACATGACCAACTGGTGAATATCTTTGGCCTGAAGTGTAAAGATGAATATTTGATTCAAGATATATATTGATTTATGTTACAGGGATAGAATATTGACGATGGACTTTTAAATTCATATATAGAAGATAGTAGATTTTATTCTCTACTTAACTCTTCTAATGAATTATTATTTCTGCTGCGAATATTGATTTAAAACTGGTTGTCTATTGTATCCTATTAGATTTTTCCCTGTTGAAGACCAACGATAATTTGTTCTATATTATCTTAGTTATAATGTTCTTTACTGGGCTAGTTGAGCTCACCATTTTCTTTTTTGTTCTATTTTTCTTCTCAGGAGGCGAGAATGTAGTGAGTACTAGTCGGGGTGTGGAATGATGGTTCTAGAAGTTGTTTTAGTAGTCCTCACTATTTTGTAAAATAGTGTATCAATAATTGTAACGAGTACTTATTTGAGTGTGAATATTGTCTAGATGACAATATTTGTATTTAAACTCACAATTTAAGTGTTGTCGTATTTTGTACGACAATTGTATTAATAAAGTTGTAGTTATTTCTGTACCATGTATTTGGCGTCTCAGAATGTGTGTTGTATACCTATTTTGGGGGCGTCACAAAATATTTTTAAAAATCGTTTATGTTAATTTTCAAACATACGTAGTGAGAACCACTAGCAGCTCATATTAGAAAATGATATATTTCCAAGACCAAATTTAAAACTCCTTTTATTTAAAAAAAAACTTTCATGAAAAAAATTTGTCTTTTCATTAATAATAATACAAAATGACATATTATATGGGTAATATTGTAATAGAGTAGTTTAAAAATAAAATTATTTTTCCTTCCTTTCTTTCCTTCTAAACTCACAAATAAGAAAAATATAATAAAAATCTCATCACTTCCCTTCCTTTCTAAAATTCACAAACATGATAGGGGAAAATTATAATTCATTCCCATAATTTTCCATCCCTTCCCCTCGTATACTTCCCCTTCTCATCACATCCTTTCAAACTTACAAATGCGGTTGTTAACGCCAAGTTTTGTCTGTGCGTCCAATCACAAAATTCACGCGCTGAAATCTGCACAATAACAGATCACACAAGAAGCTTGACGGCTTGTGCCACTGGGGATAGCTCCGATGTGAGAATAAGTACAGGCCGTTCACAAGGTTTAACAATGGAGGCTTAAGTGTTTAGTTCTCAAAGATGTAGTACCTTTTAATTGTAATTAAGCCTTGTATTTATAGCCATCCTCACCTCCCAAGAGTCCCTCTCCGAGTCGAAATAGGACTCCTAAATATGTTAGTTACCTATATTTGGGCCCAACACAATCTCCTTAAAAGGTGTAAGTGGAATCTCATTCCAATACTACATTTGGAGTTACCTTATTCACATATGGCTAGGGTTAGAACCCTTAACCACGTAAATCCCTTATCACTCTCAACTCTGCGCATGGGCTGCCCAACTGTACAGGCCCAAACCAACCGACTTCTTAAACACCGGTCTTGGCTTTGGCCCAAAGGACTCGAAGGCCCGACCCCGACCTCCCTGATCACAATCAAATTCTGACCTAATGGGCTCGGATATCCGAACCCGAACACCTTCGACATCCTGTATGCCTTCGGCTACATGGGCCCAATCTCATTATCTCCAGCCTAGGCCTTCAGCTAACATGATGGTCTGTAAAACACTTCCGAATATTGCCCCCCAGTCTCTTATTATAAGATATTTATGACCTGAGACTTAAAAGGACGTGTATATGGGGAATCACGCCTGGTAATGATAAGCTGTCTCGGTCCAACAAGCGGTTTTTCCTCGTTTTGTGAACCGGCTCACGTCTCCCCAGGACCGAGCCCCATGTACCATAAATAGCCACCCTGGAAATGCGTATCAGTCACACTACATAAGCCCCTGTCCATCTGTCAATGTCACTTTTTCGAGCCTCTCACCATTTCAAACTTCCTTTTCAAACTTTCTGGCAAGGGCAATTTCCGGTGAGGACTTCACTTCACCAGCTTTCATCGACTGTTACCTTTTTCCCCTGTTCATACCTCATCTTTGTTCATTATACTAGTTAAATGGCAGATTCTAGCGTTCCACCTCCCGTGACGGTTATTCTGACCGGCACCGCTACCCTCGCCCCCGACGATCTGGTTCTTGTCGAATTACCGACAACCTCCACTGATCTCCCTATGCATCCCCGACCGACTATACCATCATCAATACTAAGTCATCCATCACTCCATCCCAACTGTCGGACATTCAATCCGTGTTTAATATCCCCAAAGAGTACAAGCTTCGGGTTCCGGAGCAGAACGAGAGGATGTTCTGGCGCCCCGATGGCGACTGGATGGCCGTTAATCTTTATGCTTTGAGGTAAGAGGTTCGGTTCCCCCTTCATAAACTCATCTCTTCCTTTCGTTATTTAGTTGGGATCGGGTTCACACAGCTAGCGTCGAATTCCTATATCCAACTTGTCAGCTTCATCACCCTGTGCCAAGAAGCTGGCATCACTCCGGGTTTGGATTTCTTTTTCATCCTATTTTCTGTCGGTCGATCGAAGGAACCAGACCTCCGACATCTGAATCGTGTAGCTGGCCGAGCTACATTTATGAAGACCCCTTCGAGCAATAAAAGGTGGCATTCACAATGGTTCTTTATGAAGGGAACCGACCTTAACCTTCTGCCGAACTAGGTCGTTCTCGAGGATCCCATTATGAAGATTACCAAATTTCCGAAGGATCGAGCTGATGCCTTCAAAAAGTTTACTCTCTTTTGAAGAAAACTAGTTGGGGTCTGGGGGTTGTGTCCAAGGAAGCCTGGCTCTACAAACACGACTGTAAGCCACAATCTCCGAACTCTTTTACTTATCATCCCGATCATCTACTGAATTTTCATTAACTGCCTTATCTTCTATTGTAGTGACCATTTTCAAGCCCGAAGGTACTGATGTGGGCTTGACACCTCTGTCGATCGCTGTGGGGCCCATTCGTCCTCCCGCCGCTGATGATTCTCCTGAGGAAGAAGCCATTCCCCTGGTCGAACTCTCCATCGGGTCCTAATATTCCAGTTTCAGAGGCTGAGGCTTCCACCAAGAATGTGTTGAAGATGAACCGGGTTGATAAGATGGCCTTGCTGAAGAAGGCAAATAAACCTTCTTCCAAGGCCCCTTCCAAGGCCGCTTCATCAGCCCAGCAGAAGCTGACACTCCCACCCCATGTAACAGTCACGGTGGTCAAGGATTCCGAGGACACAGAGGATCAGCCTCTCGAACCTCGACTTAAGAAACCCCATCTATTTGAAGGTCCCGAACTGGTGGTTGCGGTGGTCGACCCGATCCCTGACTCGACTCTTACCTCCAGGGCCAGTTCGTCTCAAGGGACACCGACTACCTGTTGGGCAAAGAGTCCTTCGGAAGTATTCCCCTTCAACATGTTCGAGCACTTCAAACTTCCTGGTGACGACGAACGGTTCAAGGGATATTCGTCCGAAGAGTATCTGGTATCCTATATCTGGGCTTAGTGTCAGGTGATCGTGAAAGCCTTAAATTCTTTCATTTACCCTCATGCCATGTTTTTCTCTGCTAATTTGTTATTTTATTGTAGGCCAACGCCTTCCTTGCTCGGGCCATACCCCCTCTGGCTCGTACTACTAAAAAGGAGGTGCAACTGAGGTCAGATGTATTGCTTCTCAAAGCTGAGCTGCGGGGTCGCGACTCAGAACTGAAGAAGGAGAGAGACCTTCACGCCGACACCCAGAATAAGGTGACTAAGTCTGATCGTCGAGTTGTCGAACTTGAGGAACAATACTCTTTACTCTAGCAAGAGTTCGTCGGTCTCAATGATCATGCGAAGAAGCTTATCCAGGACAAAGAGATTCTGAAAGAGGAGAACAAGGATCTGAAGGGGGCCCTTTATATAGTTGAGGATAAGTTCTCCGGGATACACATCAAATTGAGGTCGTTGATTCAGGAGAACAACACCTTGAGGGAAGAAAGTTCTTTAATCAAGCAGCTAGCCATCAAGGAATACGAGGAATCGCCTGCCCTGACCAATAAGATCATGTCCCAGTTTGCTAAAGGGTGTGAGGCTTATCTAGAAAAGGCTCATGCAAAATTGATTGCTGCTGGGCAAGATGCATCGATCCTCGACTCCTCCAATGAAGAATCTGAAGCCGAAGATGATGTTTCAGCTGAATAGATCGTTTTAATACTTATACATTTTTCATTTCTTAGTTTGTAACCTGCCCGATCAGTTATGCTCATGACATATGTCTCCGAATCCTGCCTGATCAGAGTTGTAAAATGTTTAAACATGAATGAAATGCTAGAAATTTTCTTAGTTGTTTCTCCATCAGTTATACTTGTGACGCTTACCGAATAGTTAGGTCATTTCTGACTGTCTGATCAGTTTATGCCCGAAGCTTATCTGATCGGATTTGTAACTTTGTCGATCAGTTATACTTGTGACTTTTACCGATCAGTTAGGTTATTTCTGACTTTCTGATCAGTTTATGCCCGAAGCTTATCTGATCGGATTTGTAACTTTGTCGATCAGTTATACTTGTGGCTTTTACCGATCAGTTAGGTCGTTTCTGACCTTTTGATCAGTTTATGCCCGAAGCTTTTCTGATCGAATTTGTAAGAGCTTTATGAATTTAAATGAAGCATAAAATTTTCTAGAAGAGAAATTCTCATTTATTTCATTGATAAATTGCATAGGTTACAAAACTAAAGGAAAGAATAACATAACATTTACTGGTATATCTTCTAAGTCTTCCAGCGTGCCATGTATTCTTTACCTCAGAGCCATCCATAGCTCGAAGCCGGTAAGTCTTGGGCTTCGGCACCTCCACTACTTCATAAGGCCCCTCCCAGTTAGGCATTAACTTGCTGGTGTTCTGGGGGGGGGGGGGGGTTGATTCGAAGCAACAAATCTCTGGCTTCGAACCTTCTTTGCTTGACTTTTTGATTGTAGTGTCGGGAAGTATACTTCTGGTAAATAGCTAGTCGTACCAGTGCTGACTCCCGAACCTCTTCCAAAAAATCTAAGTTGAGGGGTAGGCCGTCCTCGTTGTACAAATCCTTATATTGACTGACCCGAAGTGTAGATGATCCGATCTCAATAGGTATGAGTGCATCGATCCCGAAGGCTAATATAAACGGTGAGTCTCCCGTTGTTGTTTTTGGTGTAGTTCGATAGGCCCATAAAACACTAAGTAACTCTTCTGGCCAGCGACCCTTCAACTCATCCAACCTCCTTTTGATACCGTTAAGTAAGGTTCGGTTGGTGACTTCCACCTGCCCGTTTGACTGAGGGTGCGCCACCAAAGTTCTTCTATGTTGAATCCCCAACTCTTGTAAAAAACTCTCGAATTTAGATCCCACAAACTGTCTGCCATTGTTCGAGACCAAGGCCATCGGGATACCGAATCGATATACCGCCCCTTCTTTGAAAAATTTCAGGCATTCCTGCTCGGTGATCTTTTGTAGAGGTTTGGCTTTGACCCATTTGGTCATATAGCCGATGGCTACGATCACAAATGTTACTTGCCCCTTGGCCTTCGGTAGAGGCCCCAAGATGTCGATTCCCCATATGGCAAACAAAATTGGGGATAAGACTGAATATAGCTCTTCGGGGGGTTGATGTGGGATGGCACTATTCAGCTGGCACTTGGGACATTTCTTGACGAAATCCTTAGCTTCTTGATAAATGGTAGGCCATTAATATCCCTTCCTCAAAATCTTATGTGCCAATGACTTTTCTCCCACGTGATCTCCACAGATCCCTTTGTGTACCTCCCGAAGTGTATAGTTTGCCTCTGACGGTGTCAAGCACTTGAGCAGTGGAGAACTGAAAGTTCTTCGATATAGATCCCCATTAATGAGGATGAAGTTTGAGCTCCGGTGCTTTATCTTTCTTGCTAGGATGCGATCCGAAGGTAGAACCCCGTCAGCCAGGTAAGAGATGTATGGTGTAAGCCAACTGTCGATCCGATCCATATATAGTACCTCCACCTTCGGATTACTTGGTTGTTCTAGTACTTCTAGATATACCGACCCGCTGAATGAACTGGCTTTGGTGGTTGCCAATCGAGCCAAGGCATCTGCCACTGTATTGTCGGATCGATCCACTCCCTGACAACTGACTGAAGTGAAGTATGCCAGCTTATCATTCACCTTGGCTAAATATCTTGTCATTCTTGCCCCCCGAGCTTCGTACTCCCCCGATATCTGTGTTGATGACCAACTGGGAGTCACTATATATGAATAACTTCTGTATCTCCAGGCTTCGGGCCAACCGTAGGCCAGCTAGGATGGCCTCATACTCTGCTTCGTTGTTGGTGGCTTTGAATTGGAACCTGATGGCTTGTTGGACCTTGAACCCTTCGGGACTTTTCAATATGACCCCTACGCCGCTTACGTCTGAAGTTGATGAACCATCCACATACAGTGTCCACGAAGTCCCCACATATTGTATTTCAGTGATCGACCCCACATCTGGTTCCGTGAACGAGAATTCTACAACGAAATCCGCTAATGCCTGTCCTTTAATTGCCGTTCGGGGTCGATAATCCAGTGCAAACTGCGCCAATTCCATCGCCCACGCCGCAAGCCTTCCCGAGACCTCTTGCCGGTGTAGTACCTTTTTTAGCGGCTTATCCGTGTATATCACCATCAACCGAACCTGGAAATAATGCCAAAGTTTTCTACTTGTAATGATCAAGGCGTAGGCAAATTTTTTCAGGTTCGGGTATCGAGTTTCTGCATCTCGAAATACATGGCTGACGTAGGATACCGAGAACTGATTTCCCCATTTATCCTGAACTAATGTCGCCCCCACTGCCATTGAGTTTACTGCCAGATACAAATACAGAGGTTCCGGAGGGATCGACTTCATCAACAATGGTGCCGAAGATAAATTTTTTTTGATCCCTTGGAACGCATCTTCGCACTTCGAAGTCCATTGAAAGCTTTTCTCGTTCTTGGGCCCTTTCAAGGTATCAAAGAATGGTAGGCATCTCTCTGCTAATTTGGAGACAAACCTTCGGAGGGCCGCGATCTGACCTGTCAGTCTCTGCACATCCTTATACGACTTTGGGGATTTCATATCCAGGACCGCCTGAATCTCCTCTGGGTTCGCTTCAATTCCCTTTTACTGACAAAATAGTAAGAACTTTCCCGATCCCAATCCAAACGTGCACTTGGTCGGGTTCCACCTCAGCTTGCGTCTCCTGACTGTCTCGAAGCAATTCTCTTGATCTTCAAGATGGTTGTGGACTGACATGTTTTTGACGATCATGTCGTCCACGTAGACCTCCATACTTCTCCCTAATTACTTCGTGAACACGAAGTTCATCATTCGCTGATAAGTTGCCCCGGCATTCAGTAGCCCGAAAGTCATCTTTTGATACACATATATTGCCCGATGCGTGATGAAACTGGTCTTTGGGATGTCTTCCTTACTAATTGAAATCTGATGGTACTCTGAAAAGGCGTCCATGAAGCTCAGCATGCCGTACCCCGAAGTGGCGTCTATCAACTGATCTATGTTGGGCAATGGATAGAAGTGTTTCAGACATGCCTTGTTCAGGTCCATGTAGTCGATGCATAATCTCCACTTCCTGTTCTGCTTCTGAACCAAGACTACATTGGCCAACTTCTCCGGGTAATCGATTTTGAAGATGAATTCGGCCTCCAGGAGTTTGGCAATCTCCTCATCGATGATCTTCTGTCTTTCTGGGGCAAAAACTCTCCATTTTTGTATGACTGGTTTTTTGTTTGGGTCTACATGTAATTTATGGAGGGCCACCGATTCACTTACCCCTGGCATATCGCTAGGCTCCCATGCGAAGATGTCGGCGTAGACTTGGAGTAACTCTATCAATCATGTTCTGAATGGTTCCGTTAATCCCAACCCGATTTTTATCATTTTCGTTGTGTTTCCCGATACCAGTTCTACATCTTCTATTTCCTCGGCAGGCAAGGCAAGCGGTTCCGTACTGCTCTCCGTGAATGGCTCTATTTCGATGGCCATTGTCTGTTTTTGATTACTGATCCCGACCCCGGAAGAAATCAAACTATTCTAGTAACACCTTCGGGCAATGTCTAGGTCGCTGATGTGATAAAAATATGTAACTGTAAGTGCACAATGTCAAATTTAAGAACTGGCAAGTACAGGTCGAACCCACAGAGACTAGATTAATTCTTTAATATATCCTTAATTAATATTTTAGGCAAATTAGAAACAAAAATGGTAGAGAAGATTTATTAACTAAATTATGCAAACTATTAATTAACAATGGAAACTATTGATGAGAAAAGATACCTAGGAATCAGAATCCACCAAATATTAACATAATAAATAATTTATTATTTCCTAAATCAATTCCCAAATTATTCTCCATTCCCTTTAAAAATAATGATTCATATAATTAATATGGGCAAGCATAAGTTATGAAAAATTCACAGATTAACTATAACTTATCAAAACCTCGTAATCAATATAAAAATCATATGCAATTTATACGGAGGAAAATCTGAAGGCGAAAATAATTAGGCATTAATTTTGGAACAGAAAGAAAATATTATTATGAAATACTTAGTTTCATCATAATCTTAGGTATTAGAAATTTATCTAGCCATGGAATAAAAACAAAAACAAATAATATTAGTACTACAATTCGCATGAAATAAGAACAATAATTAAAAATGTGATTGGAATAAGAGAAAAGACAAACTCTAAATATCTTACTCCCTTTTACACTAGTGAAAAACTAAGAAAAATAAAATAACAAGTGATGTCCTTCTCTCTAAAACAAGAGGCATATTTATAGAAAAAATAACTTTGAACCCTAATCTATATTCATTGAACTTGGACAGTTTTGTTTCCAATCAACTTCTCAAAAGGATCTTCTAGATATACTTTCCATTCTCTTGTTGGATTTGACTTGCACACTAAGATTGGTCCACCTCTTTCCTTCTCCTTGTAGGACTCTTCTTGGACATTCTTTATATGAATAAGAGCATTAACTATCGCTTGATCACCAAAATTTTGACTTTATTGCAACAAATATTAAATCCTACAAAATAAAACAAAACATATTAATTTAATAAACTAATATAATTAAAAGGACAAAATTAGGGATAGTAAAATGTATGAATTACGTGTTTATCAAATACCCCCATACCTAAATTTTGCTCGTCCTCGAGTAAAATAAATAAAAATAAAACAAAAATTACACTACCCCTTTTTCGTAGGAAACATGATTGCACTTAGCATGTGCAACAAGCCTTTAAACCCCAAGGTTATCCCAAGTGGACGAGTTGTGTCTCGTGAGGGTTTGCAGTGAATATACCCACAAAATTCAAAAATATTCTTAGATTCAACGAGTTATGAAGTTGAAAGAAAACTTCTAAATATCTATGTGCATTATACATAAGCAAGATTAAATTCAAAATCACACTTTTACCTTATCAAAAATACTCAATCTTTATTTTAGACACTATCCTTTAATAAATTAATTTCATGTGATGCATGCATTGTGTATATGATGTAACTCTTAGTAAGAATTTTTACCATGAAAATCAAACAAGCTCATTTTTTCCATTTTCTTTCTTTTTTTCCATTTTTTTCCAATTTTGATTCTTGACTTGTGAAATGTCTCATTTCCTTAGGCTTTTCAGAGTTACCCATGTAGAGCGAGCGTTGGACCAATGACTCCCAAACCAGATGACTTTAGGGCACCAGGTGTAGAGACACCCCTAAGGATTTACTAACTCGAGTAACAAAGGCCACAAAATTAGACTGGTCAAGCTGCTTTTATACATCACATTTTTTTAGCGTGAATATCGATACTTCCCGAAGCTTGGATACCCAGTTATTTCGTTTAATGGACATTGAAGCAGTTATTTATTCCTTTTCTATTTTTCAACTTTTCTCAACTTCATTTTTTTCATTCTTTCTTCTTTTCTTTCTTTTCTTTTTTTTTCTTTTTGAAATTACTCGAATCATGGTTTTTACCCCACAACTAAGAATTAGTGCAAACGTGAAGTGCAAAAATGCTTGTGAAATCAATTTTAAATCAAGATGGTGTTTTGAACTAAGATTTCGTATCTTATCAAAAATTCAAGAGTTCTAAATCTTTCAATCTCACTTATGAGTTTTGCTCCGCAAACACTTATTAGAATTAATTCAATTCATAAAAAGTCAAACAAAATTTTTAATTTTTTAATTTTTTGTGTTTTTTTTTCGTAAAAAGAAAAAAAAATCTAATACAAATACAAACAAACTCCCCCCCATACCTAAATACTGCATTGTCCTCAATGTGCATATGAAAAATAGAGAATAAAGATATGAAAGAATTATACCTTGTACGATGGGGCAGAAACCGGATGACAATATTGGACAAAAGAAAAATATACGTACAAACTTACAAGTGCAGTGCCAGTTATACTGAATCAGGTGGGTCAACAAGGTATACCACCCCCTCTAGTTCGGTCGGCATTTCTAAAAAGGGTTTGAGTCGTTGACCATTCACTTTGAGAATTTCTCCACTATTTGGATTTTCAATATCGACTACCCCATCAGAGTAAACTACCTTCACAACAAAAGGTCCATCCCATCTAGAACGCAATTTGCCACAGAATAAATGTAGCCTAGAATTATACAAGAGAACTTTTTGTCCAGGTGAAAATGATTTTCTCAAAATTGATTTGTCATGAAACACTTTTGTTCTTTCCTTGTAAATTTTAGCATTTTCATAAGCATCGTTCCTAATCTCATCTAACTCAGCTAATTGCAATTGTCTATGACTCCCACCGGTGGACATATCAAAATTCAACTATTTTATGGCCCACAAAGCACGATGTTCTAGTTCAACAGGTAAGTGACAAGCTTTCCCAAACACAAGCCTATACGGTGACATCCCTAAATTAGTTTTAAAGGCAGTACGGTAAGCCCACAATGCATCTAACAATTTTAGAGACCAATCTTTTCTATTGGAACTCACTATTTTTTCCAAGATTTATTTTATTTGCCTATTTGAAACTTCTAGCTGACCACTTGTTTGAGGATGATATGATGTTGCAAGCTTGTGGGTGATGGAGTACTTTGTTAGCAAGGATGCAAAAGGCTGATTGTAGAAATGTTTTCCTTGATCACTGATTATGGACCTAGGGGTACCAAAGCGAGAGAAAATGTTCTCTTTCAAAAATTTGACAACAACTTTGTTGTCATTGGTCTTGGTTGGTATAGCTTCTACCCACTTAGACACGTAATCCACCGCAAGTAAAATGTACAGATTTCCAAAAAAATTTAGAAATGGGCCTATGAAATCGATTCCCCACACATCAAATAATTCAATGACCAAAATGGGTTGCAGTGGCATCATATTCCTCCTAGTGATCCTCCCTAATTGTTGACACCTATTGCAATTGGCACAAAATGATGTGGCATCCTTGAATAGACTAGGCCAATAAAAACCACACTGGAGAACTTTGGCGGCTGTCTTTTTGCCTCAAAAATGTCCTCCACAAGCTTGGTCATGACAAAATGATAGAACACTTCTAAACTCGTGGTCGGGGACACACCTCCTAATGATTTGACCAGGGCAATATTTGAACAAATAGGGGTCATCCCAATAAAAGTGTTTGACTTGTGAAAGAAACTTAGATCGATCTTGTTTGGACCAATGGGAAGGAATCTCACTAGTCACTAGGTAATTCACAATATTAGCAAACCAAGGTGTAGCAGATATAGAGAGAAATTGCTCATCTGGGAAAGATTCATTTAAGGGTAGGTCAGAGTTGGACTCCACTACCAAACGTGACAAATGATCAGCTACCACGTTTTCAGACCCTTTTTTATCTCGTATCTCGAGGTCAAATTCTTGGAGCAATAAGACCCAACGAATTAAACGGGCTTTTGAATCTTTTTTGGAAAAAAGATGTTTGAAAGCAGCATGGTCAGTGTAAACAATTATTTTAGATCCAATAAGATAAGATTGAAACTTTTCTAGGGCAAAAATTACCGCTAGAAGTTCTTTTCAGTAGTTAAATAGTTCAATTGTGCATCATTCAAAGTCCTACTAGCATAGTATATGACATGGGGAATATTGTTGATTCTTTTCCCTAGAACAACACCAACTTCATAGTCAGATGCATCACACATTAACTCAAATGGTTGTCTCCAATAAGACGATTTGATGAAAGGAGCTGAAGTTAACTCCTTTTTGAGGTGTTCAAAGGATTAAAGACATTTGTCATTAAATTCAAATTTTGCATCTTTACCTAGAAGATTGGTCAAGGGTCTTGCTTTCTTACTAAAATCTTTAATGAATCACCCGTAAAAGCCTGCATGTCCTAGGAAAGAACAAATTTCTTTGACTGTCCTAGGTGGTGGAAGATTGGCAATGAGGTCAATTTTGGCTTTATCTACTTCAATTCCCTTTTCAGATATGATGTGACTAAGAACAGTTCCTTTTTTTTTTACCATGAAGTGATATTTTTCCCAATTCAGGATTAAATTTTTTTCCTTACATCTCCTTAGAACTAAGTCAAGGTGGTGAAGACACTCATGAAATATAGACCTAGTTATGAAAAAATCATCTACGAAAATTTCTAGGAATTTCTCTACCAGGTCATAAAAACTTCTCATCATGCATCTTTGAAAGGTGGCAGGGGCACTACATAGCCCAAAGGGTAGACGACGATATGCAAAGGTTCCATAAGGACAAGTGAAAGTGGTTTTTTCTTGGTCTTCCGGGGATATGGGAATTTGAAAGTAGCCCAAGTAACCATCAAGGAAACAATAGTAAACATGACCAACTAATCTTTCTATAATTTGGTCTATGAAGGGTAAAGGAAAATGATCCTTTCTTGTGGCAGCATTGAGTTTTCTATAGTCTATGCAAACCCTCTAACATGAGACACGAGTTGGAACTAACCCATTAGCTTCATTTTGAACCACAGTTAAGCTAGACTTTTTAGGTACCACCTGAACAGGACTTACCCACGAGCTATCAGAAATGGGATAGATGATCCCATTATCTAGACGCTTGAGAATTTCTTTCTTAACAACATCTTTTAGAACCGGGTTTAAACGTCTTTGTGGGTCTCTCACAGGTTTAGCATCATCTATTAAATGGATCCTATGTTGGACAATTGTTGGACTGATCCCTTTAATATCAGTTATACTCCATCCTATAGCTTCCTTGTTCTCTCTCAGGATGGTCAATAACTCTTCCTCCTGTGTGTTTGTTAAATCAGAAGCAATGATTACAGGAAGAGTTTTGGAGAGACCTAAATAGGCATATTTAATATTATGAGGTAGAGGTTTGAGTTCTAACTCTGGTGGACTCTTTTCAAGAGGTTTTGAAGATTGCAAGAATGGCTCAGTCACGGGTTCCCATTTAGAGTAAGACATTGATGTTGGCTCTAGCATTTCATTAACCTCATTTACATATTCTATTTCATCCCAATTTTGACCAAAATGATTTAGACAAAAATTAATAATTTTGTCTTCTCCAGTATGTTCATTGTCGGACATGTCCTGAATCATGTTCAATTCAACGGGTTGGTCAGAAAAATCATAAGGTTGCTTGCCTACATTAAAAATATTTAAATCAATTGTCATGTTCCCAAATGTCAATTTCATTAGTCCATTTCTACAGTTAATTAATGCATTAGAAGTTGCTAGAAATGGTCTACCTAAAATTACAGGAATTT
The DNA here is from genome assembly GCA_020205505.1 of Panax japonicus. Lineage (NCBI taxonomy): Eukaryota > Viridiplantae > Streptophyta > Magnoliopsida > Apiales > Araliaceae > Panax > Panax japonicus. The sequence goes on from CM035101.1 coordinate 9,705,522, forward strand.
GACCCTTGGGATTGACAACAGGCTGGGTTTCAAGGACAACAAAGGCAACAGGGAAGACAAAATCACCAACCTTAATGAGTACATCTTCAACTATTCCTTTTGGCACTTTAACAGAATGGTCAGCTAGTTGGAGTGTGACACTTTTCTTTTTCAACTCCCCTAAGCCTAAGGTTTGGTACACAGAAAATGGTAATAGGTTTACACTAGCTCCTAAATCAAGCAAAGCTTTTTCAATTAACGTATCACCTATGATGCATGCAATTGTAGGACAACCGGGGTCCTTATACTTCACAGGGACTTGACATGACAAGATAGAACTAACATGAGCTGTTAGAAAAGCTTTCTTAGGAACATGAGTGGTTCTTTTATGTGTGCACAAATCTTTTAGACATTTAGCATATGAGGGAACTTGTTGAATAACATCTAGAAGAGGAATGTTAATTTTCACTTGTTTGAACACTTATAGAATTTTGTCCAACTAGGCTGACTGCTTGTTTGAAATAAGTCTTTGAGGGAATCGGGCTTTTGGTTTGAAGACTTTTTCAATTGACTCATAAGGTGTTGTTTGATCATGTTTTGAAATAGGCTTAGTGGATGGACCTACTGACTCAGAGTTCCTGGGATTTTCAGGATGGGTTGACTTTGAAGATGGATCATTAGATTCAACATTTAATTTTTTTTCTTTTTCATTATCAGTGCCAACACGATTGTTAAAATAATTTTCAGACCTTAAAGAGATTACAGAATTCACATTATTGACTTGGTTGTTTTCAAGTGAATTAACATGATAATGTTTTTGAGTAGGGAATGAAAATTTTGGATTGGTCTCGGGTTGACTATAAAGTTTACCCTTATCTCTTTCACTAACTGTAGTGGCTAATTGACTCATTTGGATCTCGAGGCGAGAAATAGCTTGGTTAGTGTTTTGCATAAAATTATTATGAGATTTCATTAAAGTTTCTATGCTCTTCTCTAAAGTGTTAAGTTTTTTCTCACTTTCATTGGAAAAACCTGGTGGGTATTGGGTTGTTGAACTTGAATTTTGGTACGGACCAGGATTTGGCTTTTGGTAAGGTTGAAAAGATTGATTTAGAGTCTGATTGACTTGATTTGAAGAATTATTTGAGTAGGGTCCTTGATTCCATGCAAAATTAGGATGATTTCTCCAACCTGGATTATAAGTGGGTGAAAATGGGTCATTCCTAGGTCTTTGAAACATTGCATTGACTTGTTCATATTCTTCAGGTTGAGGCATGACTCTAGAACATTCCTCAATCACATGACTTGGTGAATTACTTAGACACAAAGGTGTTGGTGTTGAGACTTGGTTCACGTGTGATTGTCCCCTAGTTTCTAAAGCTTCAAGTCTTTTAAGTACACCTGCCAACTTAGCTTCTGTAGCAATTAAATTGTCAATTATATGAACACCCCTAGATGAACTAGGTTTATCGGTCTCTCGGGTAGTTTCCCATTGCATGATTTTTTCTGCTAATTCTTCTAAAAACTCCCAAGCTTTTTCCTCATCATTAAAAATCCCCTTGACACATTGAGTCTAACATTGTTTTAGTGGGATAGTCTAAACCTTCGTAAGCTATTTGACACAATCTCAATTTCTCAATTCCGTGGTGTGGGCACTGGGATAACAAATTTTTAAATCTATCAAAATATTTCCAAAATGACTCTTTTTTAAGTTGGCAAAATTGATGAATTGCAGTCCTAATTTTAGCAGTTTTATGATTTGGAAAATAGATTTTTAGAAATGTAACAACAAATCCCTCCCAGTTCGATATGGAATTATTTGGTAGGCTATATAACCATTTTTTAGCATTATCTTTTAAAGCAAATGTTATAAATCTTAGCCTAATTGAGTCATAACATAATTGTTGAATTTTCATTAAGGCACAAACTCCCTCAAATTCCCGAATAAATAAATATGCATCTTCTATCCCCGTAATCCTAGGTAACTTATTTATAAAATGTGGTTTAAGTTCAAAATTGTTACCAGTTACCGGTGGTAGACTGATACATGAAGGTTGGGCAGAGCGGGAAGGATAACATCGATCCCTTAAAGAAACAGTTTGTGCGCCCTCCATTTTTCTTAAAGTGAGATCTTTTAAAGTGAAATCCAAAAAATCAAGTTTTTTCGCTAATCGGGATGTTTCGTCCCTAATCCACACTTTTTACATACACTACTTAACAAATAAGCAGATAAGCACAAAAAAATAAAACAAAAAAAAAATTGAATAACCACACAATCTAAATAAAATCTAAATAAAATTAAAATAAAAATAAATTTACTTCTAAGGTCAACCTAAATAAAATCTAGACAGCTCCTAACTGTTCCAAGTTACACCGCAAGGTCCACCAAATTCGAAATTAATCACACCACTAGCCAGGTAAGCGTAAGAAAGGCGGGAGTCTCTCTGTAGAAACGATGACTAATTGAATAACCACACAATCTTTGGGCGTATACCTTTTGAACCACTTGCCTAGACACCAGTAGTTTGATTAATTTAAAATTCAGACTCCTCTTGGAGTTTCTTGTCCTAATTGAGTTCGAGAGTCCTAGGGGCCAACTTGATTTTATTAGGTCATGGTCATGCAAAATGCAAATTGGGTTGTTTGTGGGCCAAGGAAGGGTGATGAAATCCCTACCTTATCTTGTTAAGGGTTGTGCCCTTATTGTTAGATTAAAGATGAAGATGCACAAATAATAAAAAAAACTGTAAACAAATAAAGTGTCTTAAAACTATGTGAATTACGAAAGAAGGAGAAATTTTTGACGTACCTCAATCCTCCAGCAATCACCACAGTTTATATTTGACAAAAAAAATAAAAACCTAACAGGATGTGATCTACGTGAGTGAATGCATGAATGCGACAAATAAAAAAATATTAATAACAATAAAAAAAACTAAACTATTTTTTTTATTTTTACAAAAAAAAATATATGGAGATACGAAGTACCGAAGAAAGCGCAGCAACAAAATTTTTATCTTTTCGCTCCTTCGACCAGCTTCAATAATCCTGAAAAAAAATAAATAAAAAAAATTAGAGTTAAAGCTAATTCGAATAAATAAAAATTAAGGAATAAATAAAAATTAATTCTAGTCCCCGACAACGGCGCCAAAAACTTGATGTGATAAAAATATGTAACTGCAAGTGCACAGTATCAAATTGAAGAACTGGCAAGTACATGTCGAACCCACAGAGACTAGATTAATTCTTTAATATATCCTTAATTAATATTTTAGGCAAATTAGAAACAAAAATGACGGAGAAGATTTATTAACTAAATTATGCAAACTATTAATTAACAACGGAAACTATTAATGAGAAAAGATACCAAGGAATCAGAATCCACCAAATATTAACATAATAAATAATTTCTTATTTCCTAAATCAATTCCCAAATTTTTCTCCATTCCCTTTAAAAATAATGATTCATATAATTAATATGGGCAAGCATAAGTTATGAAAAATTCACAGCTTAACTATAACTTATCAAAACCTCGTAATCAATATAAAAATCATATGCAATTTATACGGAGGAAAATCTGAAGGCGAAAATAATTAGGCATTAATTTTGGAACAGAAAGAAAATATTATTATGAAATACTTAGTTTCATCATAATCCTAGGTATTAGAAATTTAGCTAGCCATGAAATTAAAAACAAAAACAAATAATATTAGTACTACAATTCACATGAAATAAGAACAATAATTAAAAACGTTATTGGAATAAGAGAAAAAACAAACTCTAAATATCTTATTCCTTTCTACACTATTGAAAAACTAAGAAAAATAAAATAACAAGTGATGTCATTCTCTCTAAAACAAGAGGCATATTTATAGGAAAAATAACTTTGAACCCTAATTTACATTCATTGAACTTGGACATGTTTGTTTCCAATCAATTTCTCAAAAAGATCTTCTAGATATACTTTCCCTTCTCTTGTTGGATTTGACTTGCACAATAAGATTGGTCTACCTCTTTCCTTCTCCTTGTAGGATTCTTCTTGGACATTCCTTATATGAATAAGAGCATTAAATATCGCTTGATCACTAAGATTTTGACTTTATTGCAACAAATATTAAATCCTACAAAATAAAATAAAACATATTAATTCAATAAACTAATATAATTAAAAGGACAAAATTAGGGATAGTAAAATGTATGAATTACGTGTCTATCAGTCGCCTTTAACCTCCCCAATCGCGTTCGGTGTCGGGAATTTAATTTTGAAATAGGGTATGGAAGTTGCTGCTTGTAAGGCTACCAAAGTTGGTCGTCTGAGGATCGTGTTGTATGCCGAATCTACCTGGATCACGAAAAACTTGACTAGGATCTCGACCTGATTGGGAGTTATGCTGAACTTGACTGGCAGCTCAATGGTACCAGACACGTACACTGGATCTCCACTGAACCCGTACAAAGGTCCTTTGCCGCCCAAATCCATCTTCTTTCCTTGTAGGTCCATCCTCTGGTAGGAGTGAGTGTACAAGATATCAACTGAGGATCTGTTGTTTATCATCATCCGTTTTATATCCACGGTCCCGACCTGTGCGGTTATCACCAACGCGCCGTCATGCGGCTCGATGAGGTCTGTAGGTTAATCCTCGTTCGAAAAGGAGATGAATGTTCCATGGTATGCCCGATCCTTTCTTGTAGTAGACCCCGTAACCGATAATACTTCCTCAAGATTCCTATTCCTCTTCTATCCAATTACAAGCCCAACTGAACCGCCTAAGATCACATCAATTACTCCTTGGGCTGGAGGATTCAGTAGAGGCTGGGTGTCCCGATTTTGATCTCTGCTTTCCTCTCTTGGTACCACCACGTTATCCCGACCGGCTACATACTGAACTAACTAATCGTTTTGAACATTCTTCTCTATCATGTCCATCAAGTTGTTACATGCCTCTGTCGAATGCCCGGTGCTCTGGTGATAATCACAAAACTTGTCTCGACCCCTCCTCCCAGGTTTGGTTCGTTTCTAGCAAGGTTCATAGAAGGATTTATTTTTTTATCTCTTCCAAGATCTTCGCCCGATCTGTAGTGAGGAGGGGTGTAAACTTTACTGATGTTGCGACCTGGGAGAGGTGGTCGGTTACTTCCAGATCTGCTATCGTTATAATTTTTCTTTTAGGGGATATCCGACCTCCACTAGTTATTATCCGAGCGCTGAAAACTCTGTTTGTCCCGATCCTTAGATTTCTCGTAAGATTGAGAGTGTGGTTTGAAATTGCCCATAGCCTCCTCTATCGCGATAAACCCTTCGGTCCGATGGAAGGCCTCGGTCAGATCTGCAGGAGGGTTGATCACCAAATCTTTCATCAACTTCTTCGACCTCCCGATATCCAGACCCATTGTGAAGAATCCCAAAGCTTGTGGGGAGTTCAACTCTGCTACCGACCCCACAGCCTACCAAAATCTTTTTACATACTGACCTAGGGTTTCGTCTGACTTCTGTCTAATCTGCATGAGGGAAGCCATGATCTTTCCTCATCTCTTGTTACTTCTAAATCGAGCATGGAATTTTTCCCGAAGGTCATTCCACGATCCGATTGATCCGGCTGCCAAAGTTCCCATCCACTCCCGAGCACTCTTCTTCAATGTCGTGGCGAACATGTGGCATTTGGCAGCATCTAAGTGTCCATAGTGAGACATCAGACGGTTATATCCATCCGAATAATCATAAGGATCCCTAACCCGTCATACGTATCCATAGGGGGCATCTTCTTCTTCGGATCGGCCGTGACTTAATCGATTTTCGGTGAGAAGGGCGATCCTGGATAGCTCGAAGAGGTCCCCTTCGGATTCTTGGCTGCCAACAACTTCTCTAATTTCGCAACCATTCTCGCGAGGGGATCGACCTCCTCTTTACGGGGGGACGAATGATGTCTGTTCCGCTCGTATTCGGGTGACGCGATCCTCCTCTTTTGCTCCGACCTTCCTGGTTGCCCAGATCTTCTGTTATCTGTCCGACTCCTCCTGCGGCTTCTGCCCTCTCGGGAGCAACTCCGGGGTCAGCTCCTTTCCTTTCTAGCCACATCCCGTTGTGGTAATTGGGATCGGCTATGATGTCTATGCCTCTTTGAGGAGGCTTCCTGTTCTCCAGCCATTTTAGCCATCCGTGCTTCGAGTTCCTCCTGTTGTAGCCGTAGTGCCAACATGACATCTTTGACCTGCTCCATCTTTCTTTTCAGGATGAAATCTCGCTGGTCCCGGCTACCTTCTCCTCTTTCTTGCCTTACGAGGGCCCGAGAATGGTTTTCATCGGCCTGACTCACATGATTAAGCGTGCGTTGGCTATCATGGAAGAGTTTACGCCGAAGGGAAGGGGCCAGCACCTCTTGAACCTCTAGAATTTTGGACCCTAAATGGTCCTTCACCGACCCCCTTACCTGGGTGGTCTGGTGTGACTGGTGAGTTTTTGCCTTTTCTTGGACAGAGGCACCATTTTCCTAACTCGTCATAGCCTGCTACAGGAAAACAGTATGTGATTGCGAAAAGCACTAAAAGCCCTCCTTCTAGCGCCAATGTTAACGCCAAGTTTCGTCTGCACGTCCAATCACAAAATCCACACGCTGAAACTTGCACAATAACAGATCACACAAGAAACTTGCACAATAATGCCAAGTTTCGACACCCTGTATGCCTTCGGCCACATGGGCCCAATCTCATCAGCTTCAGCCCAGGCCTCCAGCTAACATGATGGTCGGTAAAAGACTCCCGAACAGCGGTGTAAGATAATGTATGTAAGCAAATGTGGTGATGATCAAACCACTCGTACAACTTGTCACGTGCCAATGTTAATGTAGTATTTGACATAAAGTTCTTTTATGCGGACATAATAAGTGAAATTGTAAAGTACTTATGTCCAATTATTATGTTTATATGGAATTTTTCTTTGTCATAGGGCTATATGTTAAGTACCCATCCATCATCGGGTTACAGGTCGATCTTCAGGAATGAAAAGTCGAACTCAACCAACTACTCCATGCATATATATCCTAAACGGTCTGAATCTTAAACTCACCCCTTATCTAACATACCTTTCTCACCCCCCTTTAACGATGAACTAGACGACGATTCGATCAGTCGCTATATATAGAACCGTCGTCTTAGCTTTTAGCGACATACAACATATAGTGACGAATAACATATAGCGACGGATCGAACCTATAGCGACAGACCGAATCGTCGCTCGGTAAGTCGCTAAAGGAGGATGAGCAATGTATGTTAGATAATATGTGAGCTTAAGATCCGGACCGATATTCTAAAAGGAATATATGCTTAGTAATAGAGTTAAAATCTACACAGGTCAATCGATTCAACGTATTTCGATGTAAAATTAGGATGTTACAATTTCTTCTACTCAAGTATTTGATGTCCTCCTTTATGTCTAAGTTACAATACACAATTCATAGTCAACTACCAAAAATAATCTCAATGGGTTGTGTAGTTTTCTTCTTCTTCTTTTTTTCTTTTTAATTAATTTTCGCACAAACAACCCCAAAAAAAATTAAACCCTTAACCTCATAAAATTCATAAGGCAAAAATTACCGTGGGATCATAACCATACGGCTGGTTGTGTAGTTTTCACAATCTCCACATCGCGACTAAACATATACTCCATCCGTTCCTAAAAGATTGTCGTTTTAGGAGAAAAAATTTGTTCCAAAAAATTTGTCGTTTATAACTTTTGAGGAAAATAAATTATTTACTTTCCTATATTACCCTTACTTTCTCTCATTGTCCCAAAAAATTCTCTCCCTTGTATTAATAGTTTTCAATTTCCCATAAAGGGGTAGTGATGTAATTTCAAACAAATTTTACTTAGTAAATGACACTTCCTTAATCCATATGCTAAAATCTTAAACGACAATCTTTTAAGAACGGAGGGAGTATCAATCTAGTATCATTTATAATTACTCGGAGAAATGAGTAAGAATCAAGGCTTAACTTATTAAACAGTTGACATTATTGCATGCGCAATTCCTGCACTTTAGATGGCTTCGTATTTATAATGTCTTGCATGTGCATATTTTTCTTCGTATTTTTACAAAACTGAAATTGTTATTTAAGGTAATGTCTTAGTCAAGATTGACTAATAATACTTCGACGTAATTTTATCCCTTAGAATTAAGTGTTCTATTTTAAGCAAAATTGAATTGAAAACAAATTTAAAAAATGTATAAACATCTACAAAAGGTTGAAAAATAATAATATTAATTACCGGTTTGTTTATCTACTTATTATTACACCTTATAATTAGTTTTGGGCCATAATACTTTAGACATGTTGGGTAGGTCTTGAAAGTATTGGGCTGGTTCATTGGGCCGACCTTTGTGGGTGGATAATATCTTTATTTGGGGCCTATGGAGTATTGGGCTGGAGCAGTGGGCCGATCCATTGGATAAGTATGGTTCCACTTGGGCTTTGACTGATGATGATTATGGGGATAGAACTTTAACTGTCATCTCTGCCTTATATTTAATGAGGATTGGACAGGGCTTAGTCGGCTAAAGGCTGTGGGCCCGGGAAGTCTATTGCATACATGACAAACTGGACTTTGGAGTATACAAAAGCAAGGGTCACACGCAATCAAAAGGTAACAACACTTAACCAAATTATTCTTTCTCAATACACTAGACATACTATTCCTCCATTGTTAACCTTGTGATCGCCTGTACTGACTCTCACGCCTGAGCTATCCCCCGACGGTCGAAGCCGTCAAGCTTGTGGTGTTGATCGTGTTTACTGTGTAGGATATCGGATGCATCTTACATGATTGGGACGTGAGGAAAGATCTTGGCGTTAACATTAGCGCTAGAATGAGGGTTGAGTTCTAGTGTCCTGAATATTTTCAATCATAAGTTGTAGCTGCTCTACGTCGGAATCCATGGTGAAAAGTAGAACAGTTACTTCTAAAGGATAGCTGATGGCTATGACTTTGTCTACACTATGAGTATCCATCAAGTACTGATTGGGTCCTTTAAAGAGTGCTCATGCTGGTACTGCTTCTAAGCAGATTTCTGTGGGTTCTCATTTGAGAGCCCAAGGTAATGCTAGAAGAAGAATGATTTTTGCTGCCAAGAGAAGACCTGACCATGGTTGGAAAAGGGTAGAAGGCATACTGCTTAGAATCCTATACCGAAGTGGTCAGACTGACATACCGATCAAGTTGGAAAGAAGTTTATACTTTAAAGACATGTCTTGACGCCATCCTCAGGATCGAATCAGACCCAATAACCATTTTCTTGATTAACCGAAGAGGGTACTCCGCCCTATTGGTTTTCGGGATTATGGTCGAAGCAGAGTAGATGAAGACCCAACAACCATTTTCCTGATTGACCGAAGAGGGTACTCTGCCCTATTAATTTTCGGTATTATGGTCGAAGCAGAGTAGATGAAGACCCAACAACCATTTTCCTGATTGACCGAGGAGGGTACTCCGCCCTATTGGTTTTCAGGATCATGGTCAAAGCAGATCCAGAAGCCGCACTCCTGAGAATTCATTGAGGGTACAACGCCCTGTGGACACTCGTCTTCAGAAATGCTCGTCTAAAGCTGTAGATTCAAATAGAAAACACCAGACTGTTAAGAAGAAACTTTGATGAGGTTTAAAGTCCAAATCGGCAGAAAGATGTTTGCCAATCTTTGGTATGTAGAAAGTGCCGAAGAATGCTAAGACGTTCCAGTGGACTTCGGTGCCTTTGTTGGTGAAGCCTGCTCCTGCTGTGTTATTGCATTTATATCTGGCATCTAGTTCGTTGGCAGTGGGAGCAGTTTTAGTACGTGAAGATGGGGGTAAGCAGCACCTGGTTTACTATGTAAGCCATGTCCTTCGGGATGATGAAATAAGCTGAAGATAGTTAGCGAGAAGCTGAAGAGTCCGACACAGCCGATGCGGTACTTCGGCAGAAGCATGATATTCTTATTCAGATAATCAGTGCAACCGACTATCAGGTTCAGATTCAGAGTAGTCGATCACAATGATGACTCCATTACTAATGCCTTGTCAAAATTGGCTATTTCTGAAGTGAACACCTTTGCTGGATTGATGGCGATCTTCCTTCGGGGTTTGACTCCATCCTAAGCTGATTATGCTCTTCGGGAGATTCACAAAGACATCTGTGATGACCATATGGCTGTGAAGTCATTAGCCTACAAAGTACTTCGAAGAACGTGAAGAAGTGTCAGAAGTGCCAGCTCAACAGTCCGATCCCACATCAGACATCAGAAGAGCTATATTCCAATCTATCTCTTATACCTTTTGTTGTCTGGGGGGTAGATATACTGGGTCCATTGCCTAAGAGTATGCTAAACGCCAGTTTGTGGGATCGAGCTTTGAAGCATTCTTGAAGGATCTGGGGATTCAGCACACAAACGTCATCGGTGTTAGGAGGTTCGGGTGGACTCGCTGGCCATTCGATGGTACCCATATAGGCAGGTGGTCATTTAAATTTTTTAGGCCCTTCGTGGTAGGCAAATGTCATCCTATGAGTTTGTCAGGCCCTTCGTGGTAGGCAAACGTCATCGGTGTTAGGAGGTTCGGGTGGACTCCCTGGCCATTCGATGGTAGGATTATCGGAAGGTGGTCCTTTACACTTTGTCAGGCCCTTCGTGGTAGGCAAACGTCATCGGTGTTAGGAGGTTCAGGTGGACTCGCTGGCCATTCGGTGGTAGCCTTATCGGCAGGTTGTCCTTTAGACTTTTTCAGGCCCTTCGTGGTAGGCAAATGTCATCCTGTGGGTTTGTTAGGCCCTTCGTGGTAAACAAATTCCCTATGAAGCAGATCTACCTCATACTTCGGTAACGAATAAGTATTCCTTTACTTTATTACCTAAATTTGTCTAAGTGTTGAGTTCAGATTTCTTCATAACTTAACTTGGTCTTATCTGTTATATGACTTGCTTAATTGTTCACTAACAGTTTAAGTTAAGTTTAAGAAAGAGCTTGTATATTTTTCAAGTTGATTGAACTTGTTAATCATTTCATTGATATCTAACCATTTACAAAGGAGATATGAGTCTTTATAGGGAGTCCTAAAGCTACGAATGGAACGGTATCTTTAAGCTTCCTTATCATCTTCACTGTCTGGAAAGTCGAGGAGAGCCAGATTTACTTCGGCCACTATAAGTTTGGCTTTGTATTTACTTCGGCAGACCTCGTACCCTCCAGAGTATATGTGGACAATTTCATCGTTCAGCTTGGCAGATTTTCTATACTTTGCTTCAATCTCCTTGCGAAGCTGATCAGTTAGTGGTGGGCCCAAGTCCCTGAAAGCCCGGAGTTCTCGAAGTTCCTTTTCAAACTTGTGACGATATGCCAGATGCCTTGCTTCTTTAGCTTGGATATCGTTATTTTGCTTTGCCAGGCTTGAGTTGGATTGGGCCAGATCCTCAATCTTCTTGGTCAAAATTTCATTTTTCTGAAGTAGTTCGACATTAATATCGGTGATAACTTGATGAGTGGCCCTGGACTTCTTCAAATCTTCTTTGGTTTGAGCAAGATCTTTTCGAAGGCACTCATTGTTGAGGATAACATTTTCAAGATTGTTTCTCTCTTTCGCCAAGGCAGACTTAAGTGTGGCATTCTCTCTTCGAGCGGCTTCCTCTTCGGCTTCTTTGTATTTGGGACGGAGGCGCCCGAAGACAGCGCTTGCCTGCAGATGATAAATACTAATGAATTAGTTTAAATTGATGGACCGAGATGTAATTGGATAAGTCAAAAAGAAGCTTACTTTAGCTTGGTACTTCATTCCTTCGTCGATCAGGTCCATTATGGAACTGTTCCCGAACCGATGGTCATCGGTGTCACGGACGAAGGAGTTGTATAGTTGAAATGGGAAATTCCTCATTGAATTCTGGCCAGAGAGTGGGGGGTCCCATGGCTTCGGGCCTAGATTCTGAAGAGTTTGGTTTTTCTTTTACAATCATGTTTGGGTGTTCGCTTTCTTTGCTCTTCGGACTCTTCGTCAGAAACAATATTTTCAACCGGTATGAGTTCTCTAGATTGGGCTTCTGGATCTTATTCATATTGCTGTTTGAGATTTGTCTGTTGGGCCTCGGTAAGCTATATTTTGGGCCTTTGTTGATCTTATTATAATTCCCTTTATTCTGGACCCGTGCCATTTATAGTCTTTTATTAAATGTAACAACCGAGAAATTCAGATCTTATTGTAAAATGATTTTATTAAATAAAAAAATAATAAAACCGTATTCCTTGTGTTATCAAGACAGTTGTCATTATATAACCTATTGATGTTAGAATGTCGTAGTATTTGAGCTACGTGGATGAATTAAAGTGTTTGAATTTTCACGACGAAAATAAAAGTTTTCCGAGAAATTTTCTGAAAAATACTATTCATCGGTATTTGCTCGGGATATAATTTTGAGTTTTCGAGAAATACGTAATGATGAAATAACAAGGTAAGATGGATTATGTAATAAAAATCTAGTTATGGAAAATGTAATAATTCGCTTGTGGACTTAATTTATAAACGTTAAGTAAAGCGAAGTGTTAAGGAATAAGTAATAATTGTATGATACTTGGTATTGTACAAAGTAATGAAAACGAGTATAATACGAAGTATTATACGAGTTTGTATGAAGGATGAAATAACGTATATAAATTCTATATGAATTAGAATACGAAAATAATATATAAACTATATGTATATGTATTAAGAAATGTTAATGGACTTGGAAAGATTGATAAGAATTAATATAAGTCCAATTGAATTAAAGGTAGAGGCCCAATAATTTATTAATGAACAAGCTAGTGTTTATTAATGCAAAGCCCAAAAATTTATTTAATCCAAGCCCAAGCTAGAGTCCAATGAATTAATATACCCATGGGGCAAAACCATATTAATATGGTTAATGTGTGATGACCAATATAAGTGGTGATCAAGATAAATAATGACCAAGTAATGTGGTGACCAAGACTTTGAATTAATGACCAAGTTAAATGAGTAATGACCAATCAAAGGATGGGTTTTGTGCCTTGCAAGTAATGAATAGTAAGGAGGTGGCTTGAGGAGGTGGGATGGTTTAATGACTAAACTACCCTAGCTTTGCAATTTCTATAAATAGAGGAAGCTTACAAGCCATTTGTTGGTTGTTCAAATAATCTAGACATCACAAAGTGCTTAAGTGTTAGAGAGTTTTAAGTCAAAAATAAGTTACTTCTATAAGTAAGAAGAAGAAGAAAGCTACCTTACCAAGACTTCAAAAGAGTAAGACTTCTTCTCAATTATCTTCTATCTCGACCATGATAAGATGATAAGAAAAGTTGGATTAAGAAACATGAATGAGTAAGTAGTGAACTTAAGCCAATTAAGTTGGTAATAAGTCATTTAAGCTAGCATGAATTATAAACTTATGTGAAAACAATATGAACTTGTAAGGAGTTTATTAAGAGAAATGATATAAATATAAAAGAATTTATATGGTCATGTGTATCATGTATACCTAAGTTAAGTTAGATGTTAAGAACATATAAGAAATGATGATTAAGAAACTCTAATTGTCATAAGTCATGAATAATGAAATCTTAAGTAGTTTATAATTTGACAAATTATAAGCTCATGAAGAATAAGTCAAAATCCAACAATGAATATAAGTTGTTGTATTAAGTATGTTAGTGTGTTCACATGATGAATGAAGTTCATTTGTAATGTTGAATAAATCATAAGAAGGAAGAATTGCCGGAATTTTCACGATTGGATGATAATCGTCGAATTCGTAAAATTCTCGGAATGGAAATCAAATTTTGTGTTTGAACTCGAAACCATTGTTTTCCAATGGAGACAAGTGTTATTTGGCATTTAAGAGTTGCAGACTCGAAAATGATCGGATTCTGACTTAGAACGAAGAAACGAGCGTTGAACGTTCACGAACGTTTATTGTTTTCGTTAAAAATGAACCAATAGGTGAATTTTTAGAAAACGAAGTCAAATAGATAAAATGCTTATATGATCATGTAGAGTACGTAATTTGTGAACCGTAGGCTTTTGAACGAGCCAATTCAGACTAATAACGAAGAAGTTATGCGTCCGCGAAGTTCACAAAAATTAAAACTAATTTTTTTTTCTAGTGCACAGAGTTGGCGCCGCGGCGCCAAACCTAGGCAAAATGAGCCGCGTCGTAGTGCGAAACAGTAACCTAGCACACTATAAGAGTTCACCGCAACACGAACTATAATACATATGGTGGCGCTGCAACGCCATGAACAGGACCAAAAACTTCTGGAGAGTGGCGCCGCAGCGCGACCCAATAAGTAAGGACTCGCGCTACAGCGCCAAGTCAGGGACAATGACATTAAGAGCTTGCGCTGCAGCGCGAGATGTAGGTATAAAGCTGACACCGCAACGCCAGTCTCAGAACAAAGATAGTAATGAAGGTTTCTAAGTACAAAGAAAAGAAAACCTAATTGATTTAAAAGTAAACATAACTTAAGGAAGGTAATGTAACATTGTTTAAACTTTGTTAAACCTTAAGGAATGTAATGTAAAGGTTGAGATAACCTAGTCGAATATAAATGGAAGGGTAATGATAAACCGGAATGAATAGTAACTGAATCTAATACACAGTTAGATTGAAATGAAGGGTATGATATAGTCATATACATACTTGATTATATGTGACCTAATGTACGGAATTATGTGATCATGTATTGTAGAGACTTGAACGACTTGAACATAAAGTTAATTTACCGTAGTAGACGCTAAAGGCAAGTATTCTAACTCTTTTCTCAGTTCAATCTGAATAAGTTTTTGAGGTTCATGTATTCTTTCGCATGAATTGAGGTATATTGAAGTTGAAGTCAATTCCTTTGGCTACACTTGATGTATTGATAATCTATTAATGTATTATCAAATGTTGCTATCTTTTGTCAACTACTTAATATGGTTTTCAAAAGAAGACTGAAATGTTAAATAAATGTTTTGCTAGTAAAACGACAGGCACGTGAGGTTGCTAAATGCTTAAACGTGCATACGTTTAATGGATGTAGTGTTGATCAACATAGAGTACAATAGGATGATCACCTAGAAGTGCTCGTAAGTGATATCAGGCTTACAGACTTGTTTTCGGGTTGTCCTTTTTCCAACAAAGAATGAATACTCGAGGTCTTTGACCAGAGTGAATGTTTTACTAAATATAGTTGTTATTGAAAAACATTTTAGAAGAAAAGATGAAGTACTATTTTGAATTATCAATAGTACTTCATAACTATTGTTCAGTTATTGAAGATATACGATTTGTATGTGTCTGGCATGTTGTTATTAAATTGTTATACTTGCTGAGCTAGTTATGCCCACTCTTGCTTGAACCATATGAATGCAGCTAAGACTGAACGTCTCGAAGGATCGAAAAAGGATAAGGGAAAAGCTAAGGCAGATTACTAAGCTGTCTTGTAATAGTATAGATATATTGTTGTAATGTAACTGATATTATGACAAAGAACCTTTGTAACGGGTATAGAACTTGGGAAATGTAAATATTACTTTAAATATATAGAAGTTATGTTCGTTCTTTGAGACTTTTCAATTGAATGAATGTATGAATGTTGTACAGTATATCACCATCTGTCGGGTTCGAAGATACCCAGATTTGGGGGCGCTACAAGCACCATTGTTAACCTTGTGATCGCCTGTACTGACCTCACGCCTGAGCTATCCCCCGACGGTCGAAGCCATCAAGCTTGTGGTGTTGATCGTGTTTACTGTGCAGGATATCGGACGCGTCTTACGTGATTGGGACGTGAGGAAAGATCGTGGCGTTAACAATTAGGGAATTGATATTTTTACAATTAAAATTGATATTTCAACAATACTCTCCTCACATAAATAGTAAATAAAATCCAATTTTGTGTGAGTGAAATCTTGTGAAAATATCATTTTTTAACTAGCTAAAGTTATATGTGTCATTAATTTAACAATGATTGTTTTAGATATGTTATTAATGCAATTAGTCCTTAGTTATGGTATAATTTTTATCTCCTTCACGTTGATAACAATAAAACTATGTACAAATTTAAAAAATGTATTTTATTTTTTTTGAATAAACATCTACTAATGGTTGAAAAATAATAATATTAATCGTCAATTTGTTTATCTACTTATTACTGCATCTTATAATTAAAAAATTGATATCACAATGGAAGTTGATATTTCGATAAGGTTCTCTCACATAAATATTAAGTAGGATCATTTTATGTAAGTGAGATGTTATGAAATTTTTTAAGTACTAGCTAAAGTTATATATATGTGCCATTAATTTAATGATTGTTTTAGGTATATTTTGAATGCAATTACTCCTTCGTTATAACATTATTTGATTATTAATTTAACAATCTAATCATACGGATATAAAAAGCACGTAAAAATATGAAATTATGTAAAAGAAAATTGTTTGATTTGAGGTTATACATCAGTAACTTTATAACAATAGGAGTTACTAAGATCTGAGTTCTCGAAGTATTTACACTATTATAAAAATAATATTCTAATGCGTTAAATCAAATAAAATTTTACATACTCATATTTTTGTATGTTTATTACATATTTATGATTAGATTATTAATTTGACGATCAAATGATGTTGTCGATCTAAGATATCTTTTGCCCTATATAAATGTATGTTATTTGAAAATGGATTTTAGGCAAAATAGGATTGAAAACAAATTTAAAAAATAAATAAACATCTACCAATTACAATTGAAAAATAATAATATCAATTGTCAATTTGTTTAATTATTTACTTATTATTGCATCTTATAATTAGAGAATTGATATTGTAAGACCCTGGATTTTTAATAAAGAGAATTTAATTTTCTTGTGATTATTATTCTTAACAGTAAGGTGTTAAATTAATAAAACAATAATTTAAGGGTGATATGTGCAATTATAAAAAGTATGTCGGGAAATATTCGTTCTGTCGGAGAATGTTCCTTCTATCGGTGAATATTCCTTCTGTCGAAAATATTCTGTAAAGTACAAACGACGCTGAAATAACCAATCATTGGTGGGCCCTATAACGAAATATTGTCGGATACAAATAATGACATAAATAACCTTTTAATAAAAAAAATAGTCAATGGTACTATCACTTTTAATGAATTATTCGGTTCTACTCTTTCGAGTATTGATGCCGCGTCTGGTGGGGCCTTTATGTCGAAACACCATGGTGAAGGGTATGACTTGGTGGAGACCATGACTACAACAATTATCAGTGGCCTAACGATAGGCAATCACTAAGAAAAGTGGCAGGGGTGTATGAGGTTGATACAGTTACGACACTATCTGCTCAGGTTGAAGCTCTTATTAAAAGACTTGACACTATGGGGGTGGAAATAGTGAAAATCGTGCAAAGTGTAGTGTCACCATATGAATTATGTGCGGGGAGCCACCCAACTGATCAATGCACCATTAGCTTGAATCAGTTTAGTTTGTCTCAAATTACGGGCATCAGTAGAATTCTAATCTTCCCACACACTACCACCCTGGACTGAGAAATCACCCAAATTTCTCATGGAGCAACAACAACAACAACTAAGCCCAAACCTCTACCGTCAGACCAACATATTCAAATCATCCCAACTTTTCAATCTCATAATCAACACCAATAACATCCACAAGGCTCTTACCACCCTCCACCTCCACAGGACAGAAAACCTAGTTTAGAAGATCTGCTCTCGAGATATTTTGCTCAGAAGGAAACATGGAGAAATAATCAAGAGGCATCCATCCAAAATTTGGAAGTCCAAATGGGATAAATAACAACTGCTTTGAATACCCGTCCTCCAGACACCTTACCAAGTGACACGGATGTCAAGCTAAAATGGGATGACAAGGAGAAATGCAAGGCAGTCACTCTCCGGAGTGGAAAGACAGTGAATGAAACTAGAGGAGAGACCTTAACAGTGCAACAAGAAATTGTTATAGAGGAAAGTAATGTTGAGCCAATTTGTGATTAGTCTGGGGGAGAAGACAATGTACATGATGAAATAACAATACCAACCCCAACTATATCAAGCCTAGTCCTGTAGTCCAACAGTTACCATTTCCCCAACGCCTTTAAAAACAAAAGCTTGATAAACAATTCTCGAAGTTCTTAGAAGTTTTCAAGAAACTTCATATCAATATACTATTTTTGAAGGCACTGGAACAAATGCCTAGCTATGTGTGTCTTCATGCTAATGCCTTTTGATCATTTCTTGTATTTGTGTCTTGTTTTTAATGCTTGATAATTGTGTGAGTTTATAGAATTAGTAATTTTTTTTATTGCGGTCAATTGTGTGAGCTTATTTTGAGCTATGATTAGTTAGGATAATTGGTCTTCACACATAAACATAGAATGGATCGAATACATTCTTAGGCTTAAGATTGATTGAACCCTTATTCATAACTGTGCCTTTCTTATTCTCTGAGATTAGTTGTTTTGAGCTTAGAAGCCATGATGCAGATGTATAGTATTTAACTTGATTCACATTTTTATTTTACTTTTAATGTTTTTGTTTAGATAATTTACTTGAGGACAAACAAAGGCAAAAGTTTGGGGGTATTTGATGAGTGAATTTATACCCGCAAATCGGATCCTTTATTGCTTAAGAAGTTGCTTATTCGTCATAATTTAAATCTCTTTTATATCATTTTAATATTATTTTGGTTAATATATGTGTTGCAGGGCTTATTAGGTCATTTTCAGCTTTCAGGGGAAAAAAGGTAAATTTTCTTGCATCGGTACTGCAGCACCTATGCAAGACTTAAACCTGGCACTACAGAGCCCCTTCCTTGCCAGCTCGACAACATGCAACACTGCAGTACCCCAGTTCCTTCACAAACTGGCGTTGCAGCGCCACTTATTGACCAAAGGTGTTGACTCAGCGCTGCAGAGCCACTCCAAGGCTTAATCTCGGTCAGAATATAAGGATAATATGTGACGTGTCAATTTCTTTAATTAATCCTTATTTTGTGGCAGTATTTGAGAATGACATCCGAAAATTTTGAGATAAGCAATGGCGAACATGAGACCATTGAGACACTTCCAATCAATAACTAGGATAATGTGCATCAGGAAGGCAATAATCCTCCTGTAAATAACAACACCGACCAAATAATGAACGATGGGGGTGTTTATGAGTTTTCTAAAATTCATAAAACACCAGACGGGAGATACTCTTGTTCAAAATGCATGTGGAAACAATGGTAACTCACGACAGGTCACTACCAAGCAATTCAAGGAGTTGGGAGTGCCGGAGTTTTTAGGAAAGCCAGAGACACTTAAGGCAGAAGCTTGGATTAAGCATATCACTAAAATATTTGATGTCCTGGGATGCACAGAGGATAAAAAGGTTCGCTTCGGCACCTTTATGTTGCATGGAGAGACAGATTACTGGTGGGAATCTATAAAACGTACTCATCTTTCAGCACTTAAGATGTCTTGGGAAAAGTTTCAGGAATTATTCAACGACAAGTATTTTCCAAAAAGTATTCGTTATATGAATGAAGTGGAATTCATCAAACTAGAACATAATAATATGATTGTATCACAATACGAGGCCATGTTTGCGGAATTATACTGGTTTACATCCCATTTGGTGGATAATGAATAACAAATTACACGAATATTTTTGAGAGGTTTGAAACCTGAAATTCATCAATACCTCATTTTTCATAAACTTTGTTTGTATTCAGATGTTAAAAATAAGGCTCAATTATTGGAGCGAGATAATGAAACTTTTCAACCAAAACACAACAACCGACAGCACGATAATAGTCGTACCAGTGGCAACAGTTATCGAAACAATGATAACCAGCGTGGAGAAAATTATCATTGCAGAAATGGTAACCACTTTGATGGTAATCATGGCCTAAATAATAGGAGAAGTGAACCAAGTGGGAAAAAAAAGAAGATTCAACAATGGCAACGGAAAGACATCGGTAGCAGCACAAGCATCCGTATGTAGGAAAGGAGAACTACCACCAGTTAGATGTTATAGATGCGGAGATGAGGGACACATCAGTCGAAACTGTACACAGCCTTCTAAGATGTGTTTCGGTTATGGAAATGACGGTCACATAGCTCGATTTTATCCTGTAGCAAAGTCAAGTCCAGTTGTAATGGTGACTGTAGACAATTGAAAATTTTGTATTCCTGTTACTAACATTGCAGGAGGGCAAAGTCGTCTTTTAGAGATAACCCTGGAGGTTAAAACAGCTCAATCCCGGAGACAACCCCGGGATACTCAGTCTTTTCCATCTCGGAGACAACCCTGATATAATCAATTTCGGTCCTGGAGATAACTCCGAGAATTTCAGTACCAACCTCAGAGACAACCCCAAGGAATGCAATCCTAGAAGTCTTTTCCATCTTGAAGACAACCCCGAGATACTCAATTCCAATCCCTGAGACAACCCTGGGAGATTCTGTTTTAACCTCGGAGACAATCCCGAGGAATGCAATTGCAGTTCCGGAGATAACCCCGGAAACGCTCGTTTCAATCCCCAAAACTCAGCTTCAACCTCGGAGATAACCTCGAGGCATTCAGTTCCAACCCCGAAGATAACCCTGGGAGGTCAGGCACACCTCAGAGTTAACCCTGAGGATATTCAACACTTACATCATCCCAATCTCAGAGATAACCTTGAGCAACGACTACTAAATCAGCCCAGAGCCAGAGATAACTTCAGTGAGGGGCAAAATCATCATTTTACCACCTCGATCCCACATTTTCACCATCTCAACAAAATTTCAACACATATTCTACATGAAAATGTCCTACAAGAACCATAGCTCAAATACCGAGTGACTACTATATAAGACAGCACACCGAATAAAATTTGAAGACCCGAAGACCTGGGCATGGAACCATCTTCCTGAATTTGTACAACCTTTTATCACATGTCATTGTGTAGCTCTCGACAACAGCATTCCGGAAAGGTATTATACACCTCTATCAGATGCTCGGATTGAAAGTTATGAAGGTTCGAGCGAACAACGCATTGCATGCGTGCACGTACTTCGAGATGACAGGGCCCACAGAGCCCGGGAACCTCGGGTAGCCGCAGGTACATGTATAGGTACCATAGGTACACCTGCGGCTCCCCCCCTCTATAAATAGAGGGCTTGGGGTGGTCATCTTGAAAGAGATAAAGGCGAGGAATCCATGTCCATTTTTACTCTGTACACACTATAAACTGAATGCTTTCTCATTTCAAACACTTGTGAGCTCGTGTTTTGCTATACATCACTGGTGAAAACTGAGAATTCATTCATTTAAAGCTTTTTGACGTCTTTGTGGCAGCCCACTGTAAGACATCTTACATTTCTTAAAGCCTTTTTCCACTTTTGTTCACACATTTATTCACGTTGAGAGTCGTGGTGTGTGCGTATGCCCGAATCGTCGATCCGTGGCTTTTATTTCTTTTTTTTCTCTCTCTCTTTCTCTCTCTCTCTCTCTCTCTATATATATATATATATATATATATATATATATATATATATATATATATATATATATATATATATATATATATATATTATCGAGCTACGACTCGATTGAGCCTGAATATAATATTTGGAGTGTTTATTGCTTTCATATATATATATATATATATATATATATATATATATATATATATATATATCTCATGTCATCAAACTCTGTTTGATTAAGCATGGATTATGTATGTATGGGCATTTATGGACCCTGAGTGGACTTGTGTAGTTCTTTGAGCAGAACAACCAACTCTGTAATTTGGTTAGAATCCTCTACACAAGTCCACTCAGGGTCCACAAATGCCCATACATACAGAATCCTATACACATGGAGGAACCCAGGGACCGAACGAAGAAATTCCTGTACCTGAATCTTAGTTGGAAAAAACCAACAAAATTCCTAAAACCACCCATCTTAAAGAAGACCCAGACACCGGTGATATCAGGAAGAAAGTCCTATAAATGGAAGAGACCATTCAGTCTATCAAAGGGATTGTAGCACACATGAGTGTTTCATATTCAGACCTTTGCATCTTCCTTGGGGTTTATTATCTAGAAAAAATCAAGACTCCCGATTTTGAAAAGTATGATAGATTGGAAGATCGTTACACATATTTGAAAGTATTCATTGGAGAGCTTGTATCTTATGCCGAAGATGAAAAGCTCAGAATGCAGTTGTTTCAGAAAAGTCTGACTGAAGAAGCCATATCATGGTACACCAGATTAGAAAACTCCAAGATTTATAGTTGGGAGGAGCTAGCTCATATTTTCCTCAGTCAGTACAGTTTTCAAACTCAGATGGCTCCAGACCGGTACCAAATTACCAAGGTCAAGAAACAAGCCAATGAATCTTTCAGAGAGTATGCCCAAAGATGGAGGCGTCTGGATGCTCAAGTTATTCAATCTATGACTGAGTCTGAAATGGTGATGACCTTTATAGATATTCAAGAAGCTCCCTTCTATGAGAGCGTTTTAGCCGGCATAGGCAAACCATTCTCCGAAATGATCAAACATGGAGAAATGACTGAGATGGGATTAAGGTCAGGAAAGATTCAAGATATTACCGCTCTAAAAGCTGTATCTGAGCACATCCAGTCTTGAAGTTATGGAAACAACCCCTGGAGGGTCCATAAGAAGAAAGAAGAGGATGTTTCCTTGATACTACAAGGGCAAAAAGGCATTCAGAACATGCCTATTCAGAGGAGAAACTACTACCCTTTCCAAGCACAGTCTTCAAACCCTCCATTGACAAAAGGTGGAGAAGTCAGACGCACTCGAGTTTTCGCACCCTTAGGGGACTCACTCGAGAACATTCTCAATCTTCTGACAACAAAGAAGAAAATTACCCATCTTCTTCCACCAACTAACCCGAGTGAGAAGGGTTTTAATGCTAACAGGAAGTGTGCTTATCATGCTGTAGCTCTAGGCCATAACACTCAAGATTGCTGGGCCTTGAAGAATAAGATCTAGGATTTAATTGACAATGGTGAGATCATGCTAACTAAACCCGACCAACCCCATGTGCAAGATAACCCTCCTCCTCAACACAAAGAAGATGAGGTTAACATGATTAATTGGAGCAGTGGACAGAGCTCCAACTATGTGGGTGGTCCATCCCAAACCTGAAAGGATAGTGCTAACAAGTGGGATTGTGCAAAGTTCCACTTTATGATGGAACAGAAAATTAAGGCTCTTTACGAGCAAGTTAATCAATTGGCAGAACTGGTGGTCCATCAGTACCAAGTCACATGTCAATTATTCAGCCAGGAGCATGTGAGCCTCCTTCCTTTTGTTACAAGTACTCCACCACTTACTCCAGAAGGCGAGACACTGGAGGATAAAATTGTAAAAGGAGCAAATGCTAAGCCCCGTCGGGATTTAGCCAACAAAAGGGAATTCACCTATTTAGGCTAACCGATGGAAGAGATCTTGTAGATGCTGATCAATGAGGGAAGAATCACAGCTCTGCTACCTCCTATTAGGCCACACTCAAGACAGTTTGATTTTAATGGAGTATGTCAATACCACTCCCTCTCTCGCATTCACAACACTGAAGAATATTGGGCACTCCGCCATCTTATTCAGAACCTAATTGACAGAGGTGTCCTACAGATAACAGACAATGACGTTGTATTACTTGAGAGTGGGGACCCCTTTCCTACCAAATAGAAAGAATTCGTAGAAGTTATATCCTATGAGGAAGATTTGGCTGCCATACCACGTACAATACAATCAATTAAGCTAAAGGGTGTTAAAAATCCTTTGAAAGTGGTTGCGCCAAAGCCAATCATCTTGTCATTCAGACCACAATATCCTATTATCAGCCTATAGAAAGTGCCATGGAATTATGGAGAGGCTGAAGGATCCACATCCCACATAACTGTTGTAGTGTCAAAAGAAAATCCACTGTATCTTCCCCAACGGATGATGAAGCCTACCATCAAATCAAAGGGGATAGTTCACATGGAGAAGAATGGAGAATTCCTCTGTACTATGGGACACAATGAAGCCAAGGTGGTTTTAAGCTTGAAAGAAGCTCCATAATAGATTTCTATACTGGACTTGGTGTTCTCTTCAGATCACAAAAAGGTCTTACTGAGAGTCTTAGAAGAAGCTCACTTGTCAAAATCAGTGGATGTTGAATTGTTCTATCATCTGGTTGATCACATATTCAACAACAATGTGATTTCCTTCATTGATGATGACATACCTCCCGAAGGGACGAGTCATTGCAAATCGTTGCACATAACGGTTATGTCCTCCAGATAAATGGTGGGAGGAGTTCTGATAGATGGAGGATCATCCTTGAATATCTGCCCTTATGCTACCTTGGAGAATATGAACATCAATCTCTACAGGATCCAAAACAGCCATACAATTATCAAAGCTTTTGATGGATCCCAACGAAATGCTATCGGAGAGATTAAACTACCTGTGGAGATTGATCCACACACATTCTGCGTATCCTTTCATGTGCTCAAAATAGCTACATGATACAATCTACTCTTGGGAAGACTGTGGATTCATATGGCTGGAGCTGTCCCGTCCACCCTTCATCAGCAGCTTAAATACATCATTAATAGTAGCTTAGTAACTGTTAATGTTGAGTCAGAATGTCCTGAACAAGGTGGCATACCAATCATTAGTTTCAATGTAGAAGTTGAGCCTGTCAGCTTCCAGGCCCTTGAGGTGAGCAACACTCACTATCACCCCCATTGGGGCGCCACCTCTGATACCCAGAGTTTCTACCGAAGTAATGTCGGCAAGTTAAGAGAAGATATCCTTGGGTTTACAACCTAGACAAGGGTTAGGAAAGGATAATAAGGGAATCAAGCACCCAATTCAAGTTCCCAGTCAAACAGGGACAGCCGGACTTAGCTATTCTTCTAGATCCACTCACAGGAATCCTCACAAACATAAACAGGTTCCTTCATCTTTAGCCATATGACGATTGTATGCACCTACAGAAGCTGAATCTATACAGACTTCAGTAAAGGTTAATGCTCGTGTGGTAGTTATGTTGTTTCCTAAGCCGATACTGGTTAAAGGAAAGGAAGTCCTGATCCTAGATCCCGAAGTGGAGGAGATGGATCGGATGCGTAAACAAGACATTGCAAGGCAATTATCAAATATACGCATCATAGTACATACCGAGGGTATGAACAGAGACATCCCAGACGATGATTGTCCAGACATCATGATCATTATTTGGGAGAAGGAGGACGATAACAGCCCCTTCATCACTACTGTCCACCAGGACTTCACCCTTGGCAATTGGAGCAGCACTCCTTGCATTTTCTCGACAAGGGTAAAAGGGCAGAAACTCCCTCTTCCCTATAGATAACAATAACTGCTTACTTTTTCTGTACAGTATTAGCAGTTACTTTTTTCATTACATGCTAACACTTTGTATGAATAAAAAGTTTCATATATTAAGTGAAAGCATTTTGTTTCAGGACTCTAAAGTTAAATGTGCTTAAACTTGCTGATGAGGTGCCTATTCTCCACGAGGACTGTAAATTTGATGAAAAGTTGTACGCAGACTTGATGGAAACAGAAGAGGACTATGAGATACCTCAAGAGATCAAAGTATGGGTTAAAGACAAACCCAAGCCAAATCTTGATCAAACCACCTCTTTCAACCTCGGAACCTTAGAAAACCCCAAACAAATCCAGATTGGTACGCACTTTACTCCAAACCGAAGAAATTACATGGTTACTCTATTGACCCAATTCCAGAATGTGTTTGCATGGTCTCATGAAGATATGGTCGGTTTGTCCACTAACATTGTCATTCATCACCTTTCCATCAAAGAGGGATTTAAGCCAGTCAGGCAGAAGCTCAGGCGATTGAAACCTGAGTAGAATTTAAAAGTTAAAGAAGAACTTGTAAAATAATTTCAAGACGGCATCATCATGGTGTAAACATACCCTGAGTGGCTATCCAACATAGTCCCCGTGACTAAACCTGGAGGAAAGGTGCGAGTTTACGTGGGTTACAGGGATCTGAATAAGGCTTGCCTCAAAGATAGCTTTCTCGTGCCATTCATCCACATACTCATTGACAATACAGCTCAATATGACATATACTCCTTTGCAGATTATTTTGCGGGGTACCATCGAATCATGGTTGCTGAAGAGGATCATGAGAAAACTGCATTCATCACTCCTTGGGGAACTTTTTTCTACAAACGGTTGTCATTCGGCCTCATCAATGCCGGAGCTACCTACCTACGACCCATGATGGCTCATTTCCATGATTTAATGCACAAAGAGATAGAGATCTGTGTGGATGACATCATTGTCAAGTCCCGAAGGGAGGAAGACCACCTACACCATCTCAAAAAGCTATTCAACAGGTTGCGTAAGTACAAATTGAAGTTGAATCCAGCCAAGTACGCCTTTGGCGTCAAATCAGGCAAGTTGCTAGGATTCCTAGTCAGTCACAAAGGGATTGAGCTTGTAACAACCCATATTTTTTAATTAAATATTTAAATATTTATTGAATTATATAAATATTTAACGGTTGTGTTTATCGTTGAATATGTATTTGTTTAATTGATTTGATGTGATTTAATTATTTATTTGTTTAATAAATAATTAATGAGTTAAGGAAAGTAATTATTTTGAAATAGTAATCTAATCTAATTTAATAATTAAGTTAGAGAGTTTATAATGATCAAATAAATTATTATATTATGCAATGAATTGTTATTAGAATTAATTAAATTAAGTATGAAAACTTAATTAATTAGAAGTGTGACAAATAAATTTATTATAAGTGGTTATTAAAATAAATTAAAGGAGTTTAATTTAGTTTTGTCAAACAAAGCTTAAATATATTAAGTCTTTAATTTTTAAATAATTTAGCCAAACAAAGCCCTATGGCTTTTGGATTTTTAAATTTGATTTATTAGTAATATAAATTAAATTAAACAAAATATAAATATAATATATATTATTTTGGTAACTGATAATTTATTAGTATATTAAGTATAGCGTCGGTTTAGACGTTTTAAAAATCGTACGTTGTTTGTGTTTTTATTTTACGTATATTCTATTTGGCAAAAGAGCCTAAGTAAGAAAAGAGAAGAAGTTTTGTCAGAGAAAAACTTAGAGATATGAGAGTTTTGAGAGAGTCTGAAAAAGAGAAGCAACAAGAGCAGAGTTCTTCAAGCTATTATAAGAGTTTAACACGAATTTCTTAACAACAAAAGTTATGTCTATGACCTTAATACTAGATACACATAATTTATATGTCTCTGTGTTTTCTTTTTCACTGAGTAGAATGTTTTTACAAAATTCTTGTAAAACTATGTTCTTGTAAGTGTTATACTAGCATATATATATACATGATTGTATGTTTAGCATATAGACAAGAATGTATGCTAATTTATGTATACAAGTAAGGGGAATTGGTTTTACAGTGAACACATATGCATGAATATGATTTTTGTAAGATAACAAAATTAGTGTATGTTAATTGTGAAGTTATGAAATTGAACCTTGTATATGATAACGGGGTAAGAAATTCAGAGAAACATAATTCAAAGGAATTAAATTGGTTTATAAATTATGTTTACCATGTGCACTGTGTAAACAAACATCGGAATTGGGTTTTGGTTGAAAACAGTGTTTTCAAGAAATTAAGTTTTTTGTGATTGTTGTTTAGTGGTTTAAATTAGTATATGCATGTTGGGCAATGTGTATAAGTGTAATTGGCATAAATTATACATGTTAATTAGTGTTAGAAATTAAGTTATAGATAGAAATTTAGTTGTTCTGTTTTTCGTGGGCAACGTTCTGTTAGTTTTCGGTGCCCCAGCGCCAAAAATGGAGCCCCAGCGCTAGAAGTTCGCACCCCAACGCTGAAATTCGTGCCCCAGTGTCAATCTCGCGCTGCAGCACCACTGTATGACTTATTTCTCGCGCTGTGGCACGGGGACAGAAGTCTGAGTCGGATAGTTTTGGCCTCCTATAGTAAAATGACCATAACTTTCTCATACGAACTCCGATTGAGATGATTCAAGATGATCCGGAACGCGGACGAGTAGAACTACAACTTTAATGCTTTAAGTTTTTTAATTTGAGGTTTGAAACAGTAGTCAAAATGGTCATATTTAGGACTGTTATATTTTTAGGGGCAATTGGAAGGCGTCGGGCATGCACATATGCATGTGTAGTGCTCCTGACCATAAACGATGATGTCCTAAGTTATAAAACATGTATGTTAGTAAATATAATGATGCTTAACATTAATAAATAATATATTAGATACGTTATAGAAGCATAGTAAGCATACACAAGAGAGGCAAATCGGGCGTGTGACGAATGAACGTCGAAACTACGTGCCAAGTGTTAACGAACTTAAAAAGTGTTTCAATTCAATTGAAATGAATATTATAGGATATGAATTGGGTTTAATATAAAACCAATAAGCAGTCCTAGCAAGACTTAAGCACTTGAATGAACTTCGATTATGAAATATAGTGAGTCATAAGTCAAAAAGTTAACACAATCTAATTGAACATTGTGTGCTAATTAATAGGAATGATTATGATTGAATTTATTGGTTTGGTTGCTTGAATTCGCATAATAGGTTGGTTAGGATTATGAAAGCTAACAACTTTACGAAAACATGATGAGTAGTTAACCAATCGTTTAAAAAAAAACCCACATCAAAGGCAAGTATTTTCAAAGAGATAAGATCGACAGGTAACGTGAAAGTGTCGATTTGAATCAAACAAGGTTTATAAATAGTGGAGGTAACGAAGGTTTCTCCCAATGGAGTTTCAATAGATAAATCGAAGTTTAACTTCTCCGGAGTTAAGTACAAACATTGAACACAACTAGGTGAAATAAAAGAGTGAGTAGAATCGGTATCTAACACGGTATAGACTTCGTAAGAGCTTATGATTAACTTACCCGTGATAATTTTATTCAGGTTCCTCGTCACGAGAAAAAAAATGCTCTCTCTTAAACTACCGACTTTGGCTTATCTGGGACATCCTTTGGCATCACTATCCCAGTTGGACTTGAATTCAACATACGACAAAATCGAGCTAGGTGACCTTCTCTTCCGTAATTAAAACACGCTTTGGATTGTTGCGTACAGTTTGGACGGATGTGTCCCTCTTGTCCGAATTGGAAACATACGACCGATGGACGTTCTTCTTCCTTTGAAACGGGTGTTGGTGCCGACGTCTTCACGCCATTATTGAACCTTCTCTTCTTAAAATGTACATTCTTATTATCTTGGCCATGATTACCATTGAAATGGTTACCATTCTTGGCATGATAATATCCCCCACGATGGTTATCGTTGTTCTGATGACCGTGCCACCGGTATGATTATTATCGTGTAGTTGGTCGTTGCCTTTTGGTTATGCTGACTCATTATCACGCTCTAATAACTGAGCCCTATTCACAACATCTGAATATAAACAAAGCTTGTGAGAAATGAGGTATTGACATATATCGGGTTTCACACCTCGCAAAAACATTTGCATCATTCGCTCCTCATTATCGACCAAATGGGATGCAAACCGGGATAACACCGCAAACTTAGCCTCGTACTGCGACACGGTCATATTGTTTTACTCCAGCTTGATGAATTCTACCTCCTTCATGTTACGAATACTTTCAGGAAAGTACTTGTCATTGAATAATTCTTGGAACTTCTCCCAAGACATCTTGAATGCGTCAGGCTGGGTACATTTTATAGATTCCCACCAATGATCTCCTTCTTCACATAACATAAAGGTGTCGAATGGAACCTTCTGCTCTTATGAGCATTCCAAGACATCAAATATCTTGGTAATCTGCTTTATCCATGTCTCCGCCTTAAGTGGTTTCGGCTTTCCCTAAAACTCCGGTGGTCCCAGCTCCTTGAACTTCTTAGCGGTGACCGTCCGAGAGTTATCAGTATTTTTACCTGCATTTTGGACAGGATCTACCTTCACCTATTTTTGCATGAATTGTATAAAGCCTCTGACCATCCTATCATTCACCATTTCATCGGTGTTATTGTTTTCATGAGGAGTATTGTCCTCTGGTTGCACATTATCCTGATTATTGATCTGTGGAGACTCAACGATCTCCTGTGCTCCATTGGTAATCTCAACATTCTCGGATGCCATTTTCAAACACTACCACAAAACAAGGGTTAATTAACGTATCTCATATTATCCATATACTTTGACCGACCAATTAAATACCAAATAAACTTAGGTAGGTCATACTAGCGAAGAAATTCCCCTTCTCTCCCCTCCTAGTTCTTATCTCACATCTTTAGCCACAGATCATATCCCTAAGCTTTGATACCAACTGTGACACCCCCAAAATTAGGTATACATCACCCATCTTGGGTCGCCAGATACATGGTACAGAATTCAAATACAACTTACTAATACAACTGTCGTGTACAATACGACAAAACATAAACTGTGAGTTTGAATACAATTATTGTCTACTAGAGATTATACAAACTCAAAAGGAGTCCTCATTACAATTATTATCATACTATTTCACAAAATAGTGAGGACTACTAATGTTATCCTCTGGACCATCACTCCGTTCCCCGACTCGTCCCAGCTATATTCTCATTTCCTGAAGAGAACAGTGAAGAAAGTGTGAGCTCAACTAGCCCAATAAGAAATATTATGAATAAGATAATGCAGAATAAATTATCATTAGCCTCCAACAATGTTAAACTAATAAAATACAATAGACATCAAGTTTAACTGCAGCGGAACAAGCAATCCATTAAAAGATCCAAGTAGAGAATAGAATCTACTATCTTTTCTGATTTAAAAAGTTTTTCATCACTTTTATCGCTGAGACTCAGCTCAATAAATAATCCACATCATTAAATCATCCCTGCACTACAGGCCAATGATATTCTTTAGTATCACGACCACGAATTATCCATGCACTACAGGACAAAGATAATCGTGTTTTCATCAATGGTTCTGATCATTCCATAAAACAATTCATCTTTGCTCCCTTGTCCGAAGAGAATCCATAGCCATAATCATACAAAAAACTGTCCGTCAATGCACTACGGGCCAATGAGGACTATTAATTTTCACATCATTTGTAACATTACGGTCATGATTATACCGAATAATCCCTGGTCATAATCATACCAAGTCCATCTATGCACTACAGGCCACAGATGACTTTCAACATAACATAAACATGAGGATGATGACAATGTTATAAGAATTCAATTAAACAAGTTCAAGAATTAATTTGTCCAGTAACCAATAACGTCCAAATTGTCAACATGATACTTCTTTGTAGAATAGAATTCAAGAATGCTCAGAAGAATATTTCCATGAAAAATACTTGATGAAGCGCAAATATCAAGGATATTCCAATAATTTTGTGAAGTATAGAAGTCAAAATTTTAATCAACTGAGTATAATACCGAATGGAATAACAAAAGATATCACCATGCATGTGGTACTTCGCATAGACGATTATTTCAACAGAATACTAGTAACGGAACCAGGTCTGGTGAAATTCACACCGACAGGATGTTCCAACAGTGTAATAAATGATGGAACCATGTCCGGCGTATAACACAGATAGGATATTCCGACAGAATAATAAAGACGGAATAATAAAAATGGAACCAGGTCCGGCGTATAGCACAAAGAGGATATTCTGACAGAATAATAAAGACAGAATAATAGAAGAATGTCACCAAGTATAGGGTAGCCCTCGTATACAGGTTATTCCAATAGAACAATAAAGAAATTGAATAACAAAAGTTCTCTTCTTGAATACAAAAGAATAATATCCCTTACCGTAAAATAATACTTGATATAAGAGTAGTGAAGTAGCAAAAAACTTTTCTTCTATCTCTCTATAGTCTCTCTCTCAATAGTTTCTCTCTCTAGAGTTCAGTGAATTCGTAAGAAAATAATGAAGGAATGAGCTTCTATTTATAGGAAAATGGAATGCATAGTAACTAATCCATGAACGGTCCAAATTGATTTACTTTAATCTGACGGTCCATATTTAAAGAAAAATCTTTTAAATAAAATAAAATATATTCTATTTATATAAAACGATTTTTACTATGCAAACACTATGCGGGCACTATGCAAATACTATGCATAATAAAATATAATATATTCTATTTATAGAATAACTTTAATAAAGTATTCTGTTTTATATAAAAAGATTTTACTATGCAAAATACTATGCATAATAGAATATATAATATATTCTATTTATAGAATAACTTTAATAAAGTATTCTGTTTTATATAAAAAGATGTTTCTATTTTATTACGTTAATAATACGAATAAAACAAAACTTCTAAATCAACAATAATTGAATCAAATAATGTGAGATACTATACAGCAACTATTGTAGCAATAATTGAATAAAACTGAGTGACTTCTCACATAAATATCAATAATCAATACCGTGTGCTACTATGCAACAACGCGTATTACTGTACTTTTACTACCGAGTAGTTCAACAGTATCAACGATAAAACTTCCGCAGTTATTTTCAATAAAATATTTTTTTCGTTTTCTTAATTCGACAATAATTCCGTAGTGGGGTCCACCAATGATTGTGCCGTCGTACGAATATTTCTTGTTTAAAACGAATATTCTCCGACCATTCGAATATAATATGACAACTTGCATACTTTGCAAAATTTATAAATATTACCAACAACTATAACATTATCTCAAATTCACAACATAATATAAAAAAAATTATTTCGAGAAAATTAATTCTTTATTCATAAAATCAGGGGTTTCACAAATTGTATCACCAGTTGGTCATGTTCATCTCAACACATGTTCATCTTCGCACTACGGGCCAAAGATATTCATCAGTTAATCATTCATCTGTGCACTACAGGCAAAAGATATTCAGTAATATCATTATTTAGGACTGAGGATGATGAAAAATATTTTAAAGAAATCGAATCCGGTGAGACAGAAGGATAAATAGTAAGGATTCGTATAACAGTTTATCCAAGATCAATAATACTCCATAATAACTAATTTTGAAGAAAAATTCAAAAATATAGATCAAAACATGGATACAATAAAAGATAGTAACCATAATAGACATCTTGGATAAAAAGAAGAAAATTTCATTTTTCGGTGAAAAGTCCCGTATTCGTGAATAGTGCAGTATACATGAATAGTAACCTCGACACAAAAAGTTCCAAATTTGATAAAATGTTCATACCAACATTTCGGTAAAATGATATTGAAGAAAATATCATTTTAAGAAGAATATAATACCCCTTACCTCAAAATATCAGTACTTCTGATCAGAATATCGGTATAAGGCTGAAGAAAACTTGCACTGATGAATGGAAACTCACAAAGTATCTAAATACTCACAAAATACATTCAATAATCTAGAGAGAGAAATAGAGAAAGCTTATGTTTCTGGTGTGATTTTCAATTCTAACTTAGCCCTCTATTTATAGGAAAATGTTAGCAGACTTGACCTGCAACCTGATGGCTTTATCTGCTACTATTCTCACCCACCACATTTGAAATAAAATTCAGAACATTTCTTCACCAACCACAAGTGGGGCCCACTCAATTCTAGAATTTTCCACCAAAATGCTAAATTCGGATACTTCAACAATTTCTGAACCAGTCACCTCTTAAAATTCATAACAACTCATACGTTCATTTTTAATGGGTCAAAATTTGTGGACATATACTCAAATTATATATGTATAACATATCCAAAAATTACAACGATCCAACGGTCGGATTAAAAACTATAACTCACGCAATATATCTCAAAAACATTGGTTTAATTTTTTTAATACCTTCATTCCGACAAAAATACTGACAAAACACCTCAACATTAACTCTTTCATTTTTAACCACAATAAATATATCCAACATTTATATCCACATAAAATAAATATTTCCTTATCATATGAATCAATAATTAATTATTCATAAATAATATTACAGAATCACATTTATGACAACCAGGCCGTTCCCAGGAAAAAGGGGGCTTTCAATAAGAATTTCTCCTTACTGGCGCGCAATTAGGTGACAAAACCTCTCCTTGACAGAACTTTCTAGACATTACCAATAATGCTATCTAATAATATTATTCAAATAATATGAATTATTGATCTGATAATGGGAAATATTGTGCAGTGACAATTATTAAAATAACAATAATATAAAATATCAACGCAGCAATTATTGAATCAATAAAATAAAATATTGAACAGTAACTACTGTAACAATTATTGAGTAGTGCCTTCTTACGTAAGGATCAATAACTCATCAATACTGTGCATCCACGCGTATTACTGTATTTTAACCATCGGGTATTCCAACAGTGTTAACGATAACAGCTACGACGTTATTTATAAAAACTCAAACTTATCGTTTTTTTCATCCGACAATTATTCTGTTACGGGGCCCACAAATGACTGCGCCATCGTACGAATATTCCCCGACAACAATGATTATTTTATAACCACTTGCATATTTTGTAAAATTTGCACATTTCACCCATAACCAGAGAATTATATCAAATTAGTACCTTATTATTCACAATAATACTTATAGAAAATTCGATTTTATTTATAATAAGTTGGGATCTTACAACCTCCACTCCTTATGAAATTTCGTCCTCGAAATTGACATAAGTACCTGGTGTTTCGAAAAGGTGAGGATACCTCGCTTTCATTTTTGATTCCAACTCCCAGGTCATTTCTTCAATATCATGGTTTCTCCACAAAACCTAAAATTGTGGTATAACCTTGGTGCGTAGGACGTGCTCTTTCCTATCCAAGATCTTAACATGTACTTCCTCGTACGTTAAATCTTCGGCTATCTCGTCTGGTTCTAACGTAATAATATGGTTTGGGTCTTTCACATATTTACGAAGCATGGATATTTAAAAAAATATTATGAACACGAGACATACTTGGAGGTAATGCGAGTCTATAAGCCACATTTCCTATTCGGTCAAGAATCTCAAATGGACCAACAAATCGTGGATTGAGCTTTCCTCTCTTTCCAAATCTTGTAACTCCCTTCCATGGAGCAACACGTAACAATACATGATCTCCAATATTAAACACCACGTCCTTTCTATGAAAATCAGCATAACTCTTTTGTCGATCTTGTGAGGTTTGAATACGTTATCGAATCATTTGGATCTTTTCTGTAGTCATGCGTACTAATTCTGGTCCCAACAACGTTGCTTCTCCCACCTTGTCCCAGCATACTGGAGAACAACACTTTCGTCCATACAACGCCTCAAATGGAGCCATGTCTATACTTGCTTGATAACTGTTGTTGTAGGAGAATTCCACCAGTGGAAAGTACTTATCCCAACTTCCTTTAAAATCTAGGACATAAATTCTTAATAGATCATCAAGGGTTTGAATAGTCCTCTCTGATTGTCCGTCCGTTTGAGGATGGTATGCTGAACTGAATTATAAATCCGTCCCCATAGCTTTCTGTAAGCTAACCCAAAATCGTGAAGTGAATCTTGGGTCACGATCCAAAACAATGGATACTAGCATGCCATACAATCTCACAATCTCATTCACGTACATACTAGCAAGACATTCAAGGGAATAAATCTCACGTATCTGCAAGAAATGGGCAGACTTGGTTAATCTATCAACAATAACCCAAATAGCATCTATGCCTTGAGAAAATTTGGGAAGACCTGTAACGAAATCCATAGTAATGTGTTCCCACTTCTATTTTGGAATCTCAAGTGGTTGTAATGGACCCTTTGGCACTTGATGCTCCGCCTTTACACGTTAACAAGTTAAACACCCCGAGATAAACTCCGCGATCTCTCTCTTCATATTGTTCCACCAAAATGTATGTCGAATATCATGATACATTTTGGTACTCCCAGGATGGATTGCAAACGGTGTGTTGTGTGCCTCCATCATGATTCTATGCATCAAGTCAGAATCGTTAGGAACACAAAGTCTGGAGTTGAATCTAAGTATTCCTTCTTCATCGATTCTTGCTTCTAGAATAACACCTTCTTGCACTTTCTTCTTCATACGCATCAGCTCTATGTCCGTAGCTTGAGCAACTTTAACTTTATCGATTAAAGTCAGTTCTACTCGTATATTTGCCATCATTATGTGGGTCCCTGGAGTCTTTAATTCTACCTCCATCCTTTGCAAGTCATACAAAATGGGCCTTTGCATTGACAATATCGCACTCGTACTCGCATATGATCTTCTACTCAATGCGTCAGCTACTACGTTCGCTTTTCAAGGATGATATTGAATAGTGTGATCGTAATCTTTCAATAGTTCAAGCCAACGTCTTTGCCGCATGTTGAGTTCTTTTTGGGTGAAGAAATATTTGAGGCTTTTATGGTCCGTATAAATCTCCACTTTCTCCCCATACAAGTAGTGTCTCCAAATTATCAACGCGAATACGACTGCTGCCAACTCTAGATCATGAGTAGGATAATTCTTCCCATATTCTTTGAGTTGTCGTGAGGCATAGGCTATGACTTTCCCATATTGCATGAGAACACATCCTAACCCTTTGCCTAAAACATCGTTGTATATAACAAATCCATCCGTACCAGATGGTATTGCCAGAACAGGTGCCGAAATGAGTCTCCTCTTGAGCTCTTGGAAACTCTTCTCGCATTCCTCGCTCCATACGAATTTTGTATCTTTCCGAGTCAGCTGAGTTAACGGAGTAGCGATTCGAGAAAATCCTTCCAAGAATCTCTGATAATAACCAGCTAAGCCCAGAAAGCTATGCACTTCGGTCAACGACTTTGGTTGTTCCCAACTTTGTACTGCTTCAATCTTTGCCGGGTCAATAGATACTCCATGTTTTGACACCACGTGCCCAAGGAATGCTACTTCCTCAAGCCAGAACTCACATTTCTCCAGCTTGGCATAAAGCTTATTTTCACGAAGCCTTTCAAGTATCAGCTTCAAATGGTGCTCATGATTTTTACGGGTTTTGGAATAGATGAGGATGTCATCAATAAAGACAACAACAAACTGATCCAAATATTTCTTGAATACACGGTTCATCATATCAATGAAAGCAGCAGGAGCATTAGTCAATCCAAAAGACATGACTAAGAATTTATAATGCCCGTACCGAGTTCCGAAGGCAGTCTTTGAAATATCCTCAGCTTTAATCTTCAGCTGATGATATCCAGAACGAAGATCGATCTTTGAAAAGAATTGTGCTCCTTGCAACTGGTCGAACAGGTCATCAATACGAGGTAGCGGATACCTATTCTTGATGGTGACATGGTTTAATTCTCGGTAGTCAATACAAAGTCGCATACTCCCGTCTTTCTTTTTTACGAATAAAACAGGAGCACCCCAAGGAGATGTACTAGGACGAATGAAACCTATGTCTAACAATTCTTGTAGTTGGACTTTTAACTCTTGAAGTTCAATAGGAGCCATTCGATATGGGGTTTTAGAAATGGGTTTTGTACCCAGCTCAAGGTCAATAAAGAATTTAACATCACGTTCTGGGGGTAGACCGGGAAGTTCTTCAGGAAATACATCAGGAAATTCTCTAAAAACAGAAATATTATTCAAATCTGACTTGTCTTTGTTCAAATCCATAACATGGGCTAAGAAAGCTTGACATCCGTTTTTTAATAAATGAATAGCTTTATGGCTTGATATGATAGTGACTGATTTTAGTGGTTTTGTTGTTTGAATTCGTATGACAGGTTGGTTTGAAATATGAAAACTAACAATCTTACGAAAATAATCAATTTTGGCATGATGAGTGGTTAACCAATCAATTCCTAAAATCACATCAAAAGCAAGTATCTTTAAAGAGATAAGATCAACAGGTAATGTGATAGTGCCAACTTGGATCATGCAAGATTTATAAACTGTGGATGTAACGAAAGTTTCACCTAACGGAGTCTCCATTGATAAATCAAAGTCTAATTTCTCCATGGTCAAGTTTAATCGTTGAGCACAAGCAGGAGAGATAAAAGAATGGGCATAACCGGTATCTAGTAAGGTATAAACTTCGCAAGAGTTCAAGATTATCTTACCCGTAATCACCTCGTTCGGGTTCCTCGCGTTTTGGCCAGTCACGATAAACGCTCTTCCAGGAACTGCTGATTTCGACTTATCCGGGACAGCCCTTGGAGTCACCATACCCGTTAAACTTGGTTTTGCTACAGAACAATCCCGAGCTATGTGGCCTTCCTTTCCACAGTTGTAACATACCTTGGATTATTGTGGACTATTTGGGCTGATATGTCCCTCTTTCCCACATTTGTAACATCTAACTGGCGGTCGTTCTCCTCCCCTAGAATTTGTTGTTGGTGCTGGTGCTGCTGCTGATGTCTTCCCGTCATTGTTAAATCTACTCTTTCTGAAATTTTCACTTGACTCACCTCTCCTATTATCATGTCCACGATGACCACCCGAGTGGTTACCGCCTTTATTCGTATTTTTTCCTCCTCGTTGGTTATTATCGCTCTGATGACTGCTGTCACCGGTATGACCCTGGTTGTGGTCCCTCAGTTGCACATACTCATTATCTCGCTCTAATAATTGAGCCCTGTTTACAACATCTGAATATAAAGAAAATTTATGAGATATAAGATATTGCCGAATCTCGGGCTTTAGACCTCTCAAAAACATCCTTGTCATTCGTTCCTCATTTTCGACCAAATGAGGAGCAAACCTGGATAATTCTGCAAACTTCGCCTCGTACTGGGACACCATCATGTTGTTTTGTTCCAGTTTGATAAACTTCACCTCCTTCATATGACGAATACTTTCAGGAAAGTACTTGTCATTGAATAGTTTCTGAAATGTTTCCCAAGACATGCTGAGTGTGGCTGGATGGGCACGCTTCACAGACTCCCACCAGTAGTCTGCCTCACCTCAGAACATAAAGGTGGCGAATGGAACCTTCTGTTCCTCCGTGCATCCCAAGACATCGAATATCTTGGTAATTTGCTTGACCCATATTTCCGCCATGATCGGATCCGGCTTTCCCTTAAATTCAGGTGTTCCCAACTCTTTGAACTGCTTGGCTGTGACAAGCCGCGCATTGCTAGCATTTCCACCCGTATTCTGTGCACGAGTTTCCATCGTCTGGTTTTGTATAAAATGCAAAAAACTTCTGAACATCCCATCAGTCATTATTTGTTCGGTAGTGTTGTTTACAGAAGGATTATTGCCTTCCTGTTGCACGTTCTCCTGATTTGTAACTAAAGGTTGTTCCACAGTCTCATACACTCCATTGTTAACATTCTCAGCAGCCATTCTTAAATACTGCCATAAAATAAGGGTTAATTAAACAAATTAACATATCACATCATATCCCTATATTATGACTGACCAACAAATAAGCTTAGATAGGACACACTAGCGAAGGATTTACTCATCTCTCCCCTCCTAGTTCTATTCCCCGATCTCCGCCAGAGACCATATCCCTAAGCTCTGATACCAACTGTGACGCCCCCAAAATAGGTATACAACACTCATTCTGAGTCGCCAAATACATGGTACAGAAAGCAAACTACAACTTCAATAATACAATTTTCGTGCAAAATACGAAAACACATACTGTGATTTTAAATACAAATATTATCTTCTAGACAATATCCACACTCAAATAAGTCTTCATTACAATTATTCAAACACTATTTTACAGAAATAGTGAGGACTGCTAAAACATCTTTCTAGAACCATCACTCCGTACCCCGACTAGTTCCTGCTATGTTCTCACCTCCTGAAAAAAATGAAACAAAAAGAAAAAGGTGAGCTGAACTAGCCCAGTAAAGAATATTATGACTAAGATAATATACAACAAATTATCGTTAGTTTTCAATAGGAAAAAATATGATAAAATATAATAGACAACAAGTTTTTAGATCAACAACTACAGCGGAAACAACAATCCATTAGAAGATTCAAGTAGAGAATGAGTTCTACTATCTTCTAAGATTTAAAAGTCCATCATCAATTTTATCCCTGTAACTACAATCAATATACATCTTTAATCAATATTCATCTTTGCACTACAGGCCAAAGATATTCATTTGTATCACCAGTTGGTCATGTTCATCTCAACACATGTTCATCTTCGCACTACGGGCCAAAGATATTCATCAGTTAATCATTCATCTTTGCACTACAGGCAAAAGATATTCAGTAATATCATTATTTAGGACTGAGGATGATGAAAAATATTTTAAAGAAATCGAATCCGGTGAGACAGAAGGATAAATAGTAAGGATTCGTATAACAGTTTATCCAAGATCAATAATACTCCATAATAACTAATTTTGAAGCAAAATTCAAGAATAAAGATCAAAACATGGATACAATAAAAGATAGTAACCATAATAGACATCTTGGATAAAAAGAAGAAAATTTCATTTTTCGGTGAAAAGTCCCGTATTCGTGAATAGTGTCATATATGTGAATAGTGCAGTATACATGAATAGTAACCCCGACACAAAAAGTTCTAAATTTGATAAAATGTTCATACCAACATTTCGGTAAAATGATATTGAAGAAAATATCATTTTAAGAAGAATATAATACCCCTTACCTCAAAATATCAGTACTTCTGATCGGAATATCGGTATAAGGCTGAAGGAAACTTGCACTGATGAATGGAAACTCACAAAGTATCTAAATACTCACAAAATACACTCAATAATCTAGAGAGAGAAAGAGAGAAAGCTTATGTTTCTGGTGTGATTTTCAATTCTAACTTAGCCCTCTATTTATAGGAAAATGTTAGCAGACTTGACCTGCAACCTGATGGCTTTATCTGCTACTATTCTCACCCACCACGTTTGAAATAAAATTCAGAACATTTCTTCACCAACCACAAGTGGGGCCCACTCAATTCTAGAATTTTCCACCAAAATGCTAAATTCGGATACTTCAACAATTTCTGAACCAGTCACCTCTTAAAATTCATAACAACTCATACGTTCATTTTTAATGGGTCAAAATTTGTGGACATATACTCAAATTATATATGTATAACATATCCAAAAATTACAACGATCCAACGGTCGGATTAAAAACTATAACTCACGCAATATATCTCAAAAACATTGGTTTAATTTTTTTAATACCTTCATTCCGACAAAAATACTGACAAAACACCTCAACATTAACTCTTTCATTTTTAACCACAATAAATATATCCAACATTTATATCCACATAAAATAAATATTTCCTTATCATATGAATCAATAATTAATTATTCACAAATAATATTACAGAATCACATTTATGACAACCAGGCCGTTCCCAGGAAAGAGGGGGCTTTCAATAAGAATTTCTCCTTACTAGCGCGCAATTAGGTGACAAAACCTCTCCTTGACAGAACTTTCTAGACATTGCCAATAATGCTATCTAATAATATTATTCAAATAATATGAATTATTGATCTGATAATGGGAAATACTGTGCAGTGACAATTATTAAAACAACAATAATATAAAATATCAACACAACAATTATTGAATCAATAAAATAAAATATTGAACAGTAACTACTGTAACAATTATTGAGTAGAGCCTTCTTACTAAAGGATCAATAATTCATCAATATTGTTCATCCACGCGTATTACTGTATTTTAACCACCGGGTATTCCAACAGTGTTAATGGTAACAACTACGCCGTTTTTTATAAAAACTCAAACTTGTCGTTTTCTTCATCCGACAATTATTCTGTTATGGGACCCATAAATGACTGCGCCGTCGTACGAATATTCCCCGATAAAAAGAATATTCCATGACCAAATGAATATTCCCCGACAACAATGATTATTTTTTAACCACTTGCATATTTTGCAAAAATTTGCACATTTCAACCATAACCAGAGAATTATATCAAATTAATACCTTATTATTCATAGTAATAATTAGAGGAAATTCGATTTTATTTATAATAAGTTGGGGTCTTACATGCTATGTGATGCATGATAACTGTTAGACTTTGTTGGGCTGTCGAGCTCACTCTTGCAAATAACCACTTTTGCAGGTTAAGATTTTAAGGTAAAGATATGTGCTAATTGAGTTATAGAGATCTATATTCACAAAGATTACTTATGTTTTATGAGAAATGTATTTCATATTTTGAACGTAACATGTTGTTGAATTGTAAGTTGAGCTATCCAATGTATATGGATATTTAGTTATGATGTAAGACTTTGTATATGCATTTTGTTGTAACGATTCATGATATAAGATTGAATCAAAGAGATGTAATGTAAAGGTTACGATTCATGGCAAGAAAGAAGGAAATGTATAAATATTTTAATTATTCTGTAATTTTAGTGTTTTTAATATCGAATAATGATGCAAAATTAGAGATTTAATGTATGGTTAATGGCCGAAGTTGAGATTTAAATTGTATGGATTTTGGGGTCGTTACAGAGCTGGATCTTACCAAAATCCAAGAAAACGTAAAAATGCCAATACCTCAGACAGAGAAGGAAATACGGGGATTTTTGGGAAGGATCAATTTCATTAGCCGATTCATCTCCCAACTCACAGCAACTTGTGAGCCTATTTTCAAGTTATTAAAGAAGAACTCCTCCATGAAATGGAACGATGAGTGTCAGAAAGCCTTCCTTACAATCAATGAGTAGCTTATCAAAGCTCCTATTTTGGTACCTCCAAGGGATGATGTTCCCCTCTTCATATACCTGTCCATCAATGACAATGACATGGGTTGCATGCTGGGACAGAAAGACGATAGAGGCCAAGAACGAGCTATCTACTACCTCAACAAAAGATTTAGCAGAGTGAACACAAGTACACTCTAATTTAGAAAACTTGTTGTGCTTTAGCATGGGCTTCCATGAGGTTATAACCTTACCTCCATGGTCACACATCCCATCTCATATCCCGCGTGGATCCTCTCAAGTACGTGTTCAGTAGGCCCATGTTGAATTATCGACTGTCCAGTTGATCCTACAACAATTTGACATCGTCTATATAACACAAAAGTCTATCAAAGGGCAAGGAATTATGGATCAACTGGCCGCCGCACCTTTAGGGGATTTCAAATCTTTGGAAACATACTTCTCCGATGAAGGGGTAATGACAGTTCAGCAACACCATCAGGATGATACACACCAATCATGGAAGATGTATTTTGATGGAGTAATAAACATGGAAGGTTCTGAGGTGTGAGTAGTTCTAGTATCCAATATGGGGGAACAACATCATGTCGTCGTCAAATTACAGTTTGCCAACACCAACAACACAATTGAGTATGAAGGCTGTATCATGGGGCTAAAACTTGCCTAATCAATTGGCATAAGACGGTTAAATGTCTTTGGGGATTCCGAATTGGTAATCAGACAAACCACTGTGATCTATCACACCAAAGAGCTACATTTTCTGCCTTACCATTGGCAAGTTCTACAGATGGCTTCGGAGTTTGAAGAAATAACCTTCCTCCAAATTTCTCGGAATAGAAATGAATTTTCTGATGCGTTAGAAACCTTGGCCTCCTTGATCAACATATTTGACAAGGAAAACATGCTAAGCATCACATTTGACCTGCATAAGGCTCCAGCCTATGGGAACTACATTGGAGAAGTATCGGATGTGCTACCTCCCATCTAACACCCTTAGTATCAGCATATTAAGGGGTATCTACGAGATGGATCTACACCCACCAAGGCGAGTCCAACTGAAAGAAAGAAGATCCATTGAATGGCTATAAAATTCTACCTGAACGAAGACGCACTTTACAAAAGAGATACAGGACTAGGTCTCTTCAGATGTCTAAACAAAGACCAAGCTCAGAGGCTCATGGATGAAATCCATGGTGGAGTATGTGGCCCATACATGAGCAACTCCCTACTTGTCAAGAAAATCCTAAGAACATGGCATTACTGGCCCTCTCTTAAAGTTGACTGTGATGATCACATCAAGAGATGCTACCAATGCCAAATTCATGGGAATGTTATCCACGCCCCTCCAAGGGAGTTCCACAATATGAGTTCGCCCTGACTTTTCTCAATGTGGGGAATGGACGTGATCGGGCCCATCAAGCCCAAAGCCAGTAATGGGCATCGGTTTATCTTTACCATGATCGACTACTTCACCAAGTGGGTAGAAACAACCTCCTTCCCCAGGGTTACCAAAGATGTTATCATTG
The DNA here is from genome assembly GCA_020205505.1 of Panax japonicus. Lineage (NCBI taxonomy): Eukaryota > Viridiplantae > Streptophyta > Magnoliopsida > Apiales > Araliaceae > Panax > Panax japonicus. Next base: position 9,749,703 of record CM035101.1, read on the forward strand.
CTTTCATTAGAAATAATGTCATTTTTCGATATGGACAACCAGAGGTGATTGTGTCAGACAATGCCAAGAACCTCAATAACCAAATGATGGATGAGTTATGCAATAAATTCCACATCAAACATCTCAATTCCGTCATCTATCTTCTAAAGATGAATGGTGCTGTTGAAGCGACTAATAAGAATATAAAAAAGATCATGCAAAAGATGTCCGCCAATCACAAGGGATGGCCTGACTTATTGCCTCTGACTCTATTAGCCTACAGAATATCAATGCGCATTTCCACTGGGGCAACCCATTACTCATTAACCTATGGGATGGAAGCAGTACTCCCCATAGAAGTGCAAATGGAATCCCTCAAAGTGTTGATCAACGCTCAGCTAGATGAAGACCAGTGGTTACAAGATAGGTATCACCAATTGTCTCTAATAGATGAAAGGAGAGTCGATGTTATCTTCTATGGTCAGTTATACCAACAGAGGATAACCAGATCCTCCAATAGAAAATTTCGGCTACGGTAATTTAAACAACATGACTTGGTCTTAAAGAAGGTTCTTGACAACCATGATCAGTCCAAGGAAAATTCTCCCCAAACTGGGAAGGCCCGTTTGTTGTCAAGGAGGTATTGACAGGAGGCGCTCTCAGATTATAGGAGATGGATGGCGATGAATTTCTACAACTCATTAACTCGAACACCGTGAAATGGTACTATGTCTGAAGTTGCCATCAAGAAAACATCCTGATTTTGGATAACCAGATCCCCAGTCAATTCATGTTTTCTAAACCTCTCACTACATACATCCACTTTTCACACCCATTTGCCCCATCAGGGACAATCACACTTTCCAACCAACAGCCTTATTTCGGATTATCAGATCATTTACTTAACTTCGTTTTCAAAACATTTCACATCTGTAGTTTTATCCCACCAGGGATAAAACTTTTCACACCTTCGGGTTATCCCACCAGGTATTACACCTTTCCACTTTCAATTTTTCCTGTACATGGGATCAAACTTTTCATCTACAACTCGTCCTATACATGGGGCGAACTATGTCGACCTGATCTCCCCATACACGGGAGTACGTAGGCAGCCATTTTTATAGTCCAGTCTCACCACAGAAAAAAAAACAAAACAAACACATCTTTAAACCAACTTTACCACTTACAACGTTGAACCTTTACACCAGGTTCGAACTACGCAAACTTGATCTCCTCTTCAATAGGAGTACGTAGGCAGCCATTCATGGTTTGGTTTTACCCCCTACCAAAACAAAAAAACTTGTCAACGATACTGGGACCATCCTTCAATCCACCACACTTCATCTACTTCAGACCAAAGGGATGAAACTACTTAACCTCCCCATATCAATGGGAGAATTGGCTACCATCTAAGCTGCGGTTGAGTCCTCAAAGAGAAACACCAATCCATAAGAGATGGAACTACATGGGCTCCCCATACAAAGGAGTACCGGCGACCATCCGTGGTACGGTCAATCTCATAGAGGAAAGACACACTCCTCCTCATACACCAGCCTGAGACATCTCAATATCCATCCATCAAGGGGGAGTTCAGAATACATCAAGATCACAAGCCTTAGAGAAATATGCAAATATCAAATAAGTAACAAGGTACAACTAAAAGGGAAGTGAATCAAAATATATTTCCCTGCCATATATAATATTGTTTAATATATACAATATGTATTATACATGACAAAAATGGCTAAGCTAGTATGTGCAGAAAAATACAAGCCCATATACAACTCAGTGTATATGCGGATTATCAAGTCCAACATGGCATCCCTCTCAGAAGAAGGAGATAACATTGTGAGCTCCTGCCCAAGGGTATCTACACGAGTTAACAGATCCACAACCAACTGTATGGTGACATTATACTCATCAATATACGTGCTCATCTTTGTAATGATGCCAATAGTAAGAGAACTCACTACAATACTATCTGTAACAACGATATCTCGGGCAGATATAGCGACATTTTGCTCAACAATCACTACATCTCTAGATGATCTGGCCTCACCTCGCTCAGCAACAACGGTGTCTCTATGAGCTAAGACATCATCTCTCTCTAACAGAGCCGTCAACATGAAGGCCCTAGCCTGATCTCTCTCAAACGTCATCAAATGCAGACTCAGCTTTAAATACTCTGTCGAATATGGGGTCACAGTAGTAGTCATACTGGGAGAATCAACAAGAGTTGATGGCAACCCAGTGAATAGCTCCTCCTCGGTGGGAAAATCAATGTCCTTCATGGGCTCCCCACTGACAAACTCAATCCCCGAAACTATAGATACAATCGCAGCCGATGTGATTTCTGCCTCCATCCATTCAGGATATTTAACGATCGAGAAATTTGTAATTTAATTTAAATATTTATTGAATTAAATAAATATTTTAAATAATTTATTTATTGATGAAAATAAATAATTGATAATTGTGGTGAATTAATTTAGTGACTAAATTGATTAATGTTAATTAAATTGAGTAATGTTAATGTTAATTTTATCTAAGGGATTTAATTTAAGGAAATAATTAAATTAAATCAATTGCTTAATATTTAAGAAAAAAATTAAATTAAATGAATTGTTTAATTTAAAGTAAATAAATAAATTAAATAAAGTGATGCTTCTAATTTGTTAATTAAAATTATATATGTAATTATTTATAAATTATAAGTATAATGATAATAAGGTTATTATTATTATTAAAAGTTATCTAAATTAACTAAATTAAGGTGTGACACAAGGTAACTATATAATATAAATAATATATAAATAATTTAGTTTGGGGGGGGGGAATTTTTGGTTAGCCAAACATGGCCTTGTGGCCTTTGGTCTTGTGTAACTGATGTAGACATATTATTTTTTTTAACTGAAGTACGTGGGCTTTAGTTTATTTACGCGTCTATTTCCTAAGGCTAGCGCTTAGTTGGCTCTTATTTCACGTACTTTGCTAAGGAGGAATAACAGAGTGTTGAGAGAGCTTGGTAAGAGAGAAATTGTCTGAAAAATTTGCTAAAGAGTTGGAGTATTAAGGTCTTTATCACTCTTCTTCTCAACAATCAAAGATTTAGGTATAATTTACCCTAAATCTAATATATAGTTTTTGTAATTTCTTTTATTTCTCTATAAATAATTTTGTTGATTTGTTGTATCAAACGTAATTATATGATGAGGGTTGTATTGTTGAATCTATTGTCATCATATGTGAGTATTATTTGATTTCCAAACACGTGAATTTGGGTTTATAGGAAGAAAACATATAACCGTGTTTATGCTTGAGAACATGGCTTAGAAAGTACCAATTTTGATGATCAATTCATATGTTAAACTGCAAATTGAAGCTTGTTTATGCTATTTCATTAAGAAACGAAGATAACGTAGTTTGAACAAAGTGATTTGGTGAAAAATTGAGATGTTAGTGATGATTTTTGTGAAGAAGTTCAAAAATGGAGTTTTATATGAAAAATATGAATTTTGAGAAATTAAACTAGTTTTAGTTGATGTTAAATTGTTCTAATTGGTTTTAAATATTAGCAAACATGTTTGTAATAGTATGTACCAATTGTAGATGTTAATTTCGCTGTTTTGTGGGTAAAATTCGTGTTTGTTGGGCTAAAGTCGGCTACTGTTCACTGTCATTTCTGCCTCTGTCTATGCATCAGCGCAGCTGTGCTGGTGCCAAGGAAAAAAACTGTGCAACTGCGCCAGTCCCAAGCGCAGTTGCGCCATACTCTGGTCTGAGGCAATGAAGTCTGCTCATTTGCAGGTCATGTGTAAGAGACTTAGGTTGATCAAGCATGCATGTTAATGATGTTAAGACATAATATAAGTTATAATATCAGATTGTAATGTGTGGTAATGCGAAGTGTTAAGATTTTTAAATAATTGTTTAATAAGTTATAAAATGAAACCAAATGTGATGTTTTCCAAAGTTAGAGATGAATGATTAAGCTATGTTGGATCGTAATGAGATTCCAGATTCGTTAAGTATGTTAACCTTCATAGTTAGGTGCTAGGTTAGGGTTATGACCTAAGTGATGGTTTAAACCCTAAAAGCGAATGTTTATACAACTAATGGTTGTTGCGATTTCAATGATACATGTAGGGTAATTGAGATTATTTTACACTTGTGTAGCTTACATACAAGGCAAGTTTCTAAACCTTAACTCTTTACATTGAGCAAGCTTTCTAACTTCATTCTTTTGTTTATGAATGCAAGTTGCTTATCCTAAACTTTCATTGAGCAAGACTATTGATTCTATTCTTATGTTTGATTGATTAAGCTCTTGTAACCTAATTCGTTACATCGAATGAGTTTCACATTCTCATTTCTTATTATTATTATTCAAAACATATATTATTCTAACACATTGATTAAAAGGAGATTGTTCTAATACTTTGAATATTGTACTTTGCATGTATATCACGTTTATTCAATTATATATTGTTAATATCCGATCTTTGACTTTGATAGCCTTGTTCAGTTATGAATTATTATATTAAACCTTTATTGATGAAAATTGAATAGTGTTCTAAAATTCTAGAAACATTGATAAGCTAGTTCCAAACTAAACCTTCTTTAGTGCAAAAGTTCTAAATTCAAACTGAGATGAACAACCCTAACATAGGGGATTTTGTACGTGTAACGTTTAGATGTTTGTGCACAATACATGGTACAAAGGGCTGATCCCCCTAAGTACGTTAAGAAGAGTCTGTATAGTCTAATTAAATGTTAAGGTTGGGGTAGTAATACCTAATCACCGTGGACAAAGTTCGTGGTCATAAGACTCTTAGATATTAATGTTCGAACTTGTTTCTGTTTCTATTCGTGGAACAAGTTCATTATTGTCCAACATTCGTTGTTCATTATCATAAGGTTATTATTACTACTCTTTATATCAGTGAGCAATAGTTTGCTCACTCTTGCAATTAAACAATGTAGCTAAAGTCGAAAGAGGTGATGAGCCATCTACTAGCAAGGGAAAAGGCAAGATGTCCAAGTGTTGAAGAATTATTTAAAGTTTATTTAAATGCATGATGTTATAAGACATGTTTTATTTTATAATGTATTCCACAAACTGATGTAATAATTTAAGGTTAGATTACCTGAGATTGTTTATAAGATGATGTAACCCTTTAATGGGAAAGATTATTGTTCAAGTTATTTAATTTTTTATCCTTTATTATGGTTAGTTAGATGTAATTAGTTTGATAGTGAGCACCAAATTCGACGAAAATGAAGTACCTAGATTTGGGGGTGTCACAGAATACTCTGTAGAATGGCCAGGATGGTTAATAGTAAACTCTGCCCTCTCACGCTGACCCCAACAGGCATACACCCTAGATCTATTCTCTACTGACAAATGGCGAGAAGCCAAACGCTGACCTAATGCCTCCTCAAAAGGATGGACATCCTAAAACTGGTCGAACTGTGCCATCACAGCCAGTGGGTGATACGTGGTCATGCCCCTCAAACTAGCCAGAGGGAGATAATCCATACCAGGTGCATGAGTTATGAAGATGTAGGGAGAACTGAGCCCTGTACACGGCAAAATGTCAAATGGATCCTCGATTCCTACCAAAAACACCGACCAAGATGCAGCGTTTGTGTAAGACCCCAGTTTTTATAAATAAAGATGAATTTTTATAATTATTATTTTTGAATATTATGGAATAAATTTGATATAATGTTATAGTTGTGGGTAATATTTATAAATTTTGCAAAGTACGCAAGTTGTTATAAAATATTCGTTTGGTCGGGGAATATTCTTTTTGTCGGGGAATATTCGTACGACGACACAATCATTGGTGGACCCCACAACGGAAGTATTGTCGTAGTTAGAAAACGACAAAATTATCTTTCTATAAAATAACGGCGGAGGTGTTACCGTTAAAACTGTTGAACTACTCGGTAGTAAAAGTATAGTAATACGCGTTGTTGCATAGTAGCACACGATATTGATTATTGATGCTTACGTGAGAAGTCACTCAGCTATACTCAATTATTGCTACAATAATTGCTGCATCATATCTCTTATATTATTGATTCAATTATTGTCACAATATCATATGTATAATATGTTATATTATTTAAACAATAATTGAGATGACAAGTTATAAATGATTAATAATTGTTGAAAGATTAAATATGTGTTGATTAAAAATAAAATGATTTCTGGTAATTTTTATTCAATCCTTGATGTATATAAAGAGTCTATTATTAGACGTTTGTGGTAAGTTTAATTATTTATGGGGGGGCCATATGTCATCATCTAAGAGTCTATTTCATAAACATTAATTACCTTCGTAAATAGTAATTACCTTCGTAAATAGTAATTATCTTCGTCAATAGTAATTACCTTCGTAAATAGTAAATACTTTCGTAAATAGTAATAAATCTTCTATAAATAGAGGCCTAGGGCTTCATTATTTTTCACGAATTCGTTCAAGCTATAGAGAGAGAAAGTATAGAGAGAATAAGAGAGAAAGAAGAAGAGTATTCGGTTACTACACTACTGCAATATTCAACCTCCTAATAAAGTAAGGGGTGTTATTCTTTCTTCTTGAAGAGAACTTATGTTATTCCATTCTTTGTTATTCTGTTGGAATAACCTGTAAAAGTGGCATACCCTATACATGACCTGTATACGTGGTATACCCTATACTTGGTGAAATCCTTATGTTATTCCATTCATTGTTATTCTGTTGGAATAACCGGTATACGCGGAATACCATATACTTGGTGACATCCATTTACTATTCTGTCTTTATATTTCTGTCGGAATATCCTGTCTGTGCTATACGCCGGACCTGGTTCCATTTACTATTTCGTCTTTACATTTCTGTCGGAATATCCTATCTGTGCTATACGCCGGACCTGGTTCCATCATTTACTATTCCGCATTTATTATTTTGTTGAAACATCCTGTCGGTGTGAATTTCACCTGACCTGGTTCCGTTATTATTATTTTGCTGGAATAACCTATCTGTGCGGTCTCTATCGCATGCATGGTGATATCTTTTGTTATTATATTCGGTATTACTCAGTTGATTAAAATTCTGACTTCTATACTCCATGAAATTAGTGGAATATCCTTGATATTTGCGCTTCATCCAGTATCCTTTCATGAAAATATTTTTCTGATCATTCTTGAATTTTACTCTACAAAACAATATTATGTTGACAATTTGGACGTTAATAACTTCTGGATAAAATAATTCTTGAACTTGTTTTATTGAATTTTTATATCATTGTCATCATCCTCATGTTTATATTTTGTTGAAAGTCATCTGTGGCCTGTAGTGCATAGATGGACTTGGTATGATTATGACCAGGGATTATTCGGTGTAATCATGACCGTAATATTACAAATGATGTAAAAATTAAAAATCCTCATTGGTCCGTAGTGCATTGATGGACAGTTGTTGGCATGATCATGACCATTAATGAATACATAAATATTCTTGGCTGTAGTGCATGAATAATTATGGTCGTGATACTAAAGAATATCCTTGGCCGTAGTGCAGGGGTGATTCGATGATGTGGAATATTTATTAAGCTGAGTCTCGGCTATAACAGTGATGAAAAACCTTTTAAATCATAAAAGATAGTAGTTTTTATTTTCTACTTGACTCTTTTAATGGATTGCTGGTTCCGCTGCAGTTAAACTTGATGTTTATTGTATTTTATCAGTTTAACACTGTTGAAGGCTAATGATAATTTATTCTGCATTATCTTAGTCATAATATTTCTTACTGGGCTAGTTGAGCTCACCCTTTCTTTCACTGTTCTCTTCAGGAAATGAGAATATAGCTGGGACGAGTCGGGGAACGGAGTGATGGACCAGAGAATAGTATTAGTAGTCCTCACTATTCTATTAAATAGTGTGACAATAATTGTATTGAGGACTCCTTTTGAGTTTGTATGATCTCTAGTAGACAATAATTGTATTCAAACTCACAGTTATATTTTGTCGTATTATACACGACAGTGGTATTAGTAAGTTGTATTTGAATTCTGTACCATGTATCTGGCGACTCAAGATGGGTGATGTATACCTAATTTTAGGGGCGTCACAGTTTGTACACTCCACTGGTCGAAAGGAGTAAGACATGGCTATCTCATGGGAAAAACAGTACCCATACCGTCTGAAAGTGCCAATCGGTCTCAGATGTGACATGAACCACACATGCAACATGACCGAACTTCCTGTAAATATCCCTATAGAATGGGTATGGAAATACATGGCTGACCTCAACGTCTCTGTCACATTCATCGGCATAATGGTATGTGTGATGCCCCCAAATCCGAGTTACCTGACCCCCGAGTTTGGTGCTCACGATCCACAATATAATAACATCTAACTACCCATTCATTAATTATAATAAACTTACATATCGTTAGTTATTAAGTTAACAACATCATCCCAGGTCAACTAACCTTAACATTACAAACTTGACCCTTTCGATAAACAAAAAGGGTTTACAAAATAACATATTAAATATGCTTAATATAAAACAACTCCAGCACTATGCCTTTGCCTTTATTCTGCTTATCCCCGCTGGCCTCATCGTTCCTAGCTGAAATATTTTATTTAGCAAGGGTGAGCAACAAGTTTTCCCCACAAGTTAAAATATACAATAAATGATATATGAATCATAAATAGAAGAGTCTAGATTGAATAGAGCTTCAACAATTATCAAACGATTTCGAGATAACGAAATAATAATTCAATCTGAATAATAATTTCTACTATTTTATTCGATATAAAAGAGTACAATTCTTTCAAAGATTCAATAATATTCAATTGAATTAACAATACTGCAATAATATTCAATAATGTGGGATATACCCAGATTTCATGCTGAGTGATCACAGAGGATCATGAACTAATAGAGGATTCATTTAGTTATTAAAACTAAATTACCACAAGAATATAAATTAGTTATCAAAACTAAAATATACTCTTCTGCAAGTACCTGGAGTGGCCAACTCCTTTGTACCCTATATTATGCATAATACTCAATAATAGTGCACATGTCGATTTACGACAATAAAATTTGTTCATCTCAGTTTTACTTCACGAGTCCGTACCACAACAATATGGTTTGGATTACTTTCAAAGAAATACTAGGATTTCAATAATTAATAACAATGCTAATCTAGCCGAAATCAATGGCATAGATCTTCCAATAACATTTCAGTTCATAATGGATAGAACCTTTCATGCTTTAACAAATATTAGTCTCGCATAAACAATTAGTTGAGACATAATTTATAATTAGTTCAAATAATAGAACATGATTCGATTGCACTACGTGCGAATTACAACAATTATTATAGATGTGAATAACTATCAATAATTATTCACTACCATGCTTGAAAAATAGTAACTCAAGTTGAGTTAGGAAACTTGTCTTTCGCGTTGATTACTGCTACAAAATATAATTAACTGCGCTCGTAAGACCTATAATCAATAATGTCGGTCTAACAATTAGTACAATAATTCACAACACACATCACTGTAATTTACAGTTAAACCTTCTCCTAAACACATTAGCACATAATCACAACAGTGTTTATAAGCTATATAAACACTTAACAAGTCTAACTATTTCGGTCTAGTTGGACTTCGGCCTATTCTCGGTGTTCTGATCACCCTATCTGATAATTAACACAATTATTGTCAATTACACTTGGTCTCTAAGCTTCAATATTAATCCAGATAAGTCAATTATCAATAATAATATTTTTCAAAAGCTTTTAATAATTTTCAAGCAATTATTATAATTTATAATAATTTTCCAAATATCAGAAACATTTTTAAATGATTTAATTATCAATTAACCATGTCATTATTAATATTTAATAATATCCAAATATTAATAACATACTTGTCAAAATATTAAAGTTATTATTAATAACTTAAAATGTTTTTAAATCAACAATATTGCACTTAAATGATTTTTAAAGTATTTAAAATCATTTTTAAATCATCATCATTAATATATAAATATTAATAAAATTATTATCTAAATATTAAAAGTCATTAAATATAACATAAAATATTTTAAAATCATTTTTCTCATTTTTAAATGATTTTTAAATCAATAAAACTATTTTTAATTCATTTATTTAATATAACTATTAAATAAATCTAGCATCATTAATATTAATTTATTAATGAGAATTCTCCAAAAATATTGAAAATTATATTTTATAATTTAAAATATTTTCTAACACTTTATTCTCAATTAAAATGATTTTTAAATCATTAAAATCATTTTTATCTTATTTATTTAATTTAATAATCAAATAAATCTAATATCATTAATATTAAATTATTAATGAAAATTCTCCAAAAATATTAAAAGTTATATTTTATAACTTAAAATATTTTTAAATACATTTTTCTTATTTAAAATGATTTTTCATAATATTAAATCATTTTTCTCTAATTTATTTAATATACTAATTAAATAAATTAAATACTTTTAATATTTAAATAATTATAAATATTAAAGAAAAATATTCCAATTGGTCAAAAATTATTTTTCATAATTTAAAATAATTTTTAAAACTATTTTTGGTAATTTTTATAATTTATTTTCTATTTTTAATTAATTACCGGAAAAATCAGAAAATAAATAAATTAATCCGTCGCTAATGGCCTATAGCGACACTTAGCGTCGCTATTGGTGTTCTTGAGCTCAAGAACACTGACAGCCGGCTTCACAGGAGCCTTACTTTGACCACTTCTAATTTCCAATCCAACGTGTTTTTGGGCATTCTTTTGCATCTACTTTGTAGTATATATGTAATACTACAAGTTAGAATCATCACCTAAGTCAATTAACCACATATCACGAAGATCTAAGCTCCCAAAAGTACTGTCAGACCAAGTTCTGGGTTTTCTGGGCAACCCAGAAACCCAGCAGCTTCGAGGGTCAACTTTTGAGCTCAATTACTTTTATGTTCCGGTCTTTGTATTGGTGTTATAAAGGTTTAAACCTGTAGTATGCATGCCATACAACATTTATATACAAATATTACAGTCCAGAAACATCAAAATCGCTATATTTCATTTAGTAAAACGTTGTCAGAAAACGTGTTCATGGAGTTTCTGGATTTTTCCAGAAATGCTAAGTCAGGCTCGGATGGTTACTTTGACCATCCATAAAATCCCACTTGTTTGATATTTAAGAGGTATAAAGGTATATATCTCAAGTCCACATATCATACTACATATTTATTATCATAACACTAACGTAAAACTTGAAGACTGACAGATCAAAGCGTTCCAAAATCTTGTCAGACACCAAAAAGTGCTTTTTGGGTTACCCAGAATGCAGCTGGTCAAGCTCGGTCAACGGTGTTAGGCCGTTAATAACTCATGATCTAGACATCATTTAGCTGTACTACCACTTGAAGATTAAAGCCAACATAGCAAGCTATATACACAACATATAAAACCATTAAAATAACCAACGAGCAAGAATCTGTGGTGCCTGACATTTGCTTGTCAGACCACAGAAGTTGTTCTTGGCAGTTTTGAAAATTAACATTTTTAACGCATTTTGATGCTATTGATTCATGATAAATCATCATAGATCTTCATAAAACATCCAATAGCAACATTCTAAACACATAAACACAAAGATTTTCTTAGCAACTTGGATCAAAAATAAAAATTTGATTTATACCTTCTAGCTTCCAATTCTTGATCTTAATCCTCCAATCTGTTATTGGTGGATCTAGGGGCTGTATATGTGACTGGTCTAGTTGATAATTTTGAAGGTTTTGAGAGAAAATGGGTTTGGTGAGAGCTAGGTTGAAAATGACTAAGTTTTATGAATTTTCTCTCTCCAATTCTCTTATATAATGACATGAGTTGTTAGATCTGATGATATGGACGAATTTGGCTGATGTTTTGTGCCACAAAGTCAAGTTAGTAGTTCAACAACTAAAGGTTTTACCAATTCTACAAGTTAGCTAATTTAGTATATAAAAAGGGCATTTTGGTCATTATCTAATTAAATTTAATGGCATTCATTGAATTTACACAAACCCTTAGGGTTTAGGGTTTGGGTTATAGTTTAGGGTTTAAACCCTTTAGGTTTAAAAATTCTAATTCCCATAAATTTCAAATTTAGGGTTTATAAATTAGAAAATAAAATTTCTAAAAATGCAATTAGGATTTCTAAATAGAAAATTAATATACAAAAATATAATTAGATCTTTCTAATCATATTTAAGTTTAATGAACTCATTAGGTTTGCCAAATAGAATTTGGGTTTCCTAATTTAGGGTTTATAATTCCCTATTTTGAAATTAGGGTTTCTAACAGCACATTAGGGTTTTTATATATGAGATTAGGGTTTCTAATCCCTTATTATAGTTTACAAAATTTAAACCCAATCCAGTCAATCAACGGTCATTAAATCCGTACAGTACAAACACATATTCAACATTATAATTATTTTAATTGTATTTTCTATCGAATCCTTATCCGAACTTAGGGTTAGGGTTTTCAAAAACTGCTAAACACAACTCTACTCTAATTTTATCAGTCAATACACATATTGACCATTACTCGAGACTCATATCACAGATACACCGTGCAATATTAACAGTCAATGTCAATATTAAATAAAAAAAAAAAATTCGTAAATTTTGGATTATTCAAAATCCCTGGTTATTACAGTATGACCCTCCCTGAGAGCTCTTACTGCCATAACAACACTAATGTCAAGACGAAACATGTACAGTGGCATGTACAAATAGGCCACTATGCACATCATGAATACATCTACTCTGGCAACACGCCACTGATCCTCCGATGTGGTGAAATCCCCGGAGTGCTGTGCATACCTGTCCACTGAGCCAAATCTGTCTATCAGAAAACGTTGGGACACTACATGACCGGATGTAATCTCATCATGTGCTAATCTATGCCTCAACCCGGTGAGGGTCATAAACTATCGGATCATATCCCTGACAGCCATCTGTGCGCAATACCTGTCCAGTGGTTATGTCGTCAACCGCTCATACTCCTCTAAAGTGGGAGTTAACTCTTGGGTCTGAAATCGAAAAACCTACCTCTCTGGTACCCATTGCTCTAGCATGCCATCTACAAAACCCACAGGAACCTGGAACATCAGGAGCGTCATGGAATACTGCAATAGCTAATCTACAGTCACCCGATCTGGCGGTGACACACTATTATACCAGGATCTCAGACGGGAGACCACCAACACTGGTGGGGTGTGATCAATATAGGTTATTGTCGAGGAAGACATCTATGTGGGCTGTATCATAAGACCATCTAGGGGTCAATGTTGAATATCTCTGGACATACATATGCATGATATAATACATGCATGACAAATAACAGATGGCAATATGATGTATGGAATGGAAAACAGTATACATGCATTCCTAAGTACATCATCATTTAAGTACACCATCTCTGTACAGCTAAAAAATACAGGGAACTGGGGCATAAATGCCCTATAACTAACAGAGGCCTATCAAGAGATATAACAAGAATGGGGCACAACCACCCAATATCTAACAGAGGCCAATCAAAAGATATAGAGAGAATATACATCAGAAGAATTCAATGGTGTTGATGTCTACATCATCTATCCTGTCCATCTGATGAACTCCTCCTGAGTCATTGGATCTCCGTTAAAAGGGATGTTAGGCATATACAAGGGAGGATCTACACCGGCAAAGCCATATGGGTCATCTGAAGGGCTAGCCCCTGAGCTGGAAGGATCAAAAGTATCCGCCTCTGAAGGATCTCTGCCCAAATACCGGATGAAAAAATGTGCCCGATCCAACTGTCGGGTCAAGCTGTCAATTTGCATCAAATGAGTAGGATCTCGGACTCAGGCCATCCAATACGTCATCATCACAGATCCAAGAACCATATCCCCCATAAACTGAATGGCACAGGTCTGGGCTCCGATGGTACGAGGGGACCACCAGCGGTATAATGCCTCCTGAGTAAACGGACCCTCTAACAAAGTAAAGCTATCAACGCCCATCAATGGGATATCACTGACAGGTGACTGCGACACAGGCCAATAACGCTTGGCAGGAGGCAAGATCGGTACACGAATCTTTCATGTGGTGTTCCTAATAGAACGATCTCCCAAATAGAGCTACCATCGTCCATCTGATAAGAGAGGAATCCGGCGAGTGGATATCACATACTCGACACCAGTTGGGTATCCATACTCAAAGCCAACTATCAAATGGTCCCCATGGTAGGGAACCTAAGTGATGGCATCAGCTGTTAACAACTCCAACTGTAAGTGATAATGGGTGAAACCCTTAGCTACAGGAACCTCCACTACGATGGAGTGATGCCATCGCCGTCCTCGTGGATAGGTATCTAAACCTAACACACTAATAGGATGTAAGCATGGAAGCCTCTCATTGGCCCAAAAGGGCCAACACAAAGGCAAACATCTACTGTCAGTCAACACTCTTAACCTGTACATGGGAAATCAAAAGAGAAATACTCACCAGAAGAAATGGGTAAAATCCTAACCAAGCCTCTGTCAAGCCCTGTGAACGCATGCGCATTCCCTTGAGGAAATAGGCAAAGGTATAGGAGTCCCAATCATACTCTCCAATACTATCCACCTCCTGAGTGGTGCTGACCATAGCGAATGACACCGTGGAAGAGTTATCCACTATGAAACAACCCCAGAGGATAACCAGGAACAATTACCGAAGAATGTGATCCCTGACTCTCACATCTGCGGGTATGGGCTCACTCAAAATCCCACTCATAGCATCTAAGCTCAAGGGACCTGTATGAACTGTCCTACTCGTTGAGCGCCTCAGCCGGAACTCCTAAAAAGGATCGAACGACAGTTGGGGTAATGTTCGCCATACAAGGCACTGGCGCCCCTCCAAACTCTATACCGGTGATAAACCGCCAATTCATCGACGTCATCATCACCTCACAATCCAACAAATGGAGAGACTGAGTCTAGTGAAACCAATGCTCAAACAATGACCTGAGGAAACCCCAAGGACAATGGTGGGGAAGGATGGAAAAGAACGCTCCAAAGCCCTAACCATGCACAATCTCTCGGTAATCTGGATGCAGAGCCTGGAATAAAGAGTATATGCTGAACCAGTTCCCTCCAGGCTACGTAAAGCCGGGAACCTGCATCACAAACACAAATCAACATCAGAATCCTTGCTCCTCATCAATAAGAAAAAGGATGATCAAACCCAGCGTTTGCCTCATTTGCATGCAAGTAGACTGAGGGGTGGCGACTCAAATCATCTAGAAGCTCTGGAATCGTCACATTAATGCCTGAAAGATCCATGCGGGGAGCATGAGTAGCAGGAGTTGGAGCCGCAATTGGTACATCCTCCTCCTCGTCCTCAACATCCGGTACATCAACACGGATAAGACGAATCACCGCATCTACCAACCGACGAGGCTGTCTGACTGAATGGGGTCGAGGCACATCCGAAGCCCTCCTCCGTACACCTGAAGTGGTCCTACAGGAACTAATCGGCTGATCCGGATCCATAATATCTAAACACAAGTCTCCAAATCACCTTAGAAAGGGTGTGGTAAATTCTAACCTGGAGCTTTTTAAATGCATTTTGTGACTATATGCATGCATTACTTTAACATACGCCTACAGTAGAGTTAAAAATGCATGTCTACCCAATGCTTAGGCTCATGATTTTTTTTTCCAGAGTTTTCTTTATAAATAGGACTATCCACATGCACATAGTCATGACTAGGTGACCATTCAGTATCACACCTACCCACAGTCATAAACATCCTGTATGCATATAAATGTCAAAATTACAATCAATGATGGTAGACTAATTACCCGAATTACTTTGCTTTACTAACTTTACTCATTTGTCCTCAAATAAGATAAGAACTAGCAAAAAAATGTGCCAATTTGACTGTTGAAAAAATCAAAATTTCTTTACATCATTATGTTCAGCATGGTTAAATACTAACATTTACTATGTTGAATATTTTTTATCAAGTCATATGAGCATGCATATTCAATACTATGTGTTTAGACGCATTTCATATGATAATTCATTTTTCAATGGACAAAAACTGGAAAAGAATGCTTGCATACGTTACCAGGATAGTGTAGAACACTTGTACTATGACAGATTTTGCATAAAGCCGCCCGAACTCAGCAAAACTGAAGAAGAACTCTCAGATTCTCTGTGTGGCGTAACGTGAAAATGACTTGTGAAAGGAAAGCATCCTACAAGTACACCCACGATTAGTCACAGGTGTATCTGTGGCTGCCACAGGTGCACCTGTGACTGCCTTAGGTGGGTCCCACCCCTCCGACTCAGTCCAAGTTGTGTTGTAAAGGAGGTCTCACAGGTTAAAAAAGTCAAATCAG
This sequence comes from Panax japonicus, assembly GCA_020205505.1. Taxonomy (NCBI): domain Eukaryota; kingdom Viridiplantae; phylum Streptophyta; class Magnoliopsida; order Apiales; family Araliaceae; genus Panax; species Panax japonicus. The sequence goes on from CM035101.1 coordinate 9,766,142, forward strand.
GAAAAAAGATGTTACACGATTGAGTAGAAAAGCCTAAAATCCTTGTTTTCAAAGACCAAACTATGGGTCTACATATCACTCATTGGTATTCGCCCAAACATAGGGTTCACAACACCAATGATTATAGTTGTTGCAAACTAAACTCGAAAATACCTCACAAAGGTCTGGTGCCGTCACTTCGGGGTCGTAACTCTAGAAAATCTATCCCCATCTAATATTTCATACAATCTCAGCCATTGAAGAACATTTCAATGAAGGTCAAGCCACCGTGACGTTATTTTAGTCATTAACAAGTAAATCCAGTGAAGCATCGAGAGTCATTCGATGATCTCATCTGTTGAAGCACATTTCAACGAAGGTCAAGCAACCTTGACATTATTTGAGCCATTGACAAGTAAATCCAGTGAAGCATCGGAAGCTATCCGATGATTTCAGCCGTTGATGCACATTTTAACGAAGGTCGAGCATCCTTGACATCACCATGCATTGGCAAATAATGCCAACAAAGCGTCAAAAGTCATCTGATGATTACAGCCGTTGGCAATTAAACCCAACGAAGCGTCGGAGATAATTTGATGATGGTATCCATTGCTGCACATTTCAGCGAAGGTCATGCAACCCTGACAAACACAGACTGTTGGCAGTAACTCCAACAGAGCATTGGAAAGACTTGGCGATACAAACTAGGGAAAACCATCCTCATCGGGGAGAACTGATGATGGAATCTATTTTACAAATCTTCCTTAACATAAATCCCCACGAGTCTCTCGTACATGAGAGGTACATCCTCAGCGCGAAGTATGTACCAAGGAATTAGGACTTTGGTGATAACCCCAACATCAACATCCTGGAAGTTCCTGAGAACTTTGGATCACACATCCACTCAGTTCATCAGAGTCATCAGTGGTAACTCATGTCCCCATCAGAAGTCATGGGAGCAAACAGTCATCACATCCCGTTGGAAAATGGTCCAACAAACCACATTCATCATATATTTGCATCATGTTGCAGTACATTGCATCATGATTATCTTTTCACATTTTAAGTGTCTAGTATCCTTTATCCTACCAATGCCATTACACTGCATGAATATGATAAAGAGGGGTATCTGTAGACACTCGAAAATTTTGCATTCCTGTTACTAACCTTGCAAGAGGGCAAAGTCATCTTCCAGAGATAACCTTGGAGGTAAAAACAACTCAATCCCGGAGACAACCCCGGGATACTCATTCTTTTCCATCTCGGAGACAATCCCGCGATAATCAGTTTCAGTCCCAGAGATAACCCTTGGAATTTAAGTACCAACCTTGGAAATAACCCTAATTAATGCAATCCTAGAAGTCTTTTCCATCTCAGAGACAACCCCGAGATACTCAATTCCAGTCCCAGAGACAACCCCGAGAGATTTCATTCCAACCTCAAAGACAACCCCGAGGAATGCAATTGCAGTTCCGGAGATAACCCCGAAAAAGCTCATTTCAATCCCCAAAAGTCAGCTTCAACCTCGAAGATAACCCCGAGGCGTTCAGGTCAAACCCCGGAGATAACCCCAAGAGGTCAGCCACACCTCAAAGACAACCCTGAGGACATTCATCACTTACAGCAGCTCAATCTTAGAGATAACCCTGAGCAATGACTGCTAAATCAACCTAGAGCCGGAGATAACCCTGGTGTAAGGCAAAATAATCATTTTGCCACCATGATCCCATATTTGCACCATCTCAACAACATTTCAATACACATTTTACACAGAAATATCTTACAATAACCATAGCTCAAATCCCGAGTGACTACTACACAAGACAACACACTGGATAGAATTTGAAGCCCGAAGACCTAGGCATGGACCCATCTTCCTAACTTCGTATAACCTCTTATCCCATGTCATTGTGTAGCTCTCAACAAAAGCATTCCGGAAAGGTATTATACACCTCAATCGGATGCTCGAATTGAAAGTTATGAAGGTTCGAGCAGATAACGCGTTGTATGCGTGTACGTACTTTGAGACATCAGGGCCCACAGAGCCCGGGCCACCCCGGGTAGCCACAGGTACACCTGTGGCTCCCCCCTCTATAAATAGAGGGTTTGGGGTGGCCATTTTGGAAGAGAAAAATGCGAGGAAGCCATGTCCATTTTTCTTTGTACACACTATAAACTGAGTGCTTTCTCATTTTAAACACGTATGAGTGTTGTTCGAAAAACTGATCACTAAACACGCGCAAGTATACGCGTTCTAACAAGTAATACAGTGATAAGGAAAGTGTCGAACTCACGAGGAACTATCACTAATATTTACCAAGTACCAACTTTATATCGCTAAAGTCTTATTCGAACAGAAATAAATGAAAGTGTGATTAATCTAGTTATAACTAATTAGGAAAGCAAGTAAATGGATAACGAATGGCAATCGAAGGAATTACAAGATATGGTTATAACTTCACCCCACACAGACATTCTGTCAAATACGTGGCATGTTATGCTTCATCAAACTTTCTACCCTTTTTATTTATAGTCTTAATGGTGACGAAAGTTTGTTGACCGAGAACACATAGGTGCTCATACACCTCTGTCAAGGTATGCACAAACATATCCTGTCTAGTTCTACCTGATAGGGAATAGAACAGATAAGAACATCCAAGCTAGGTGATAATCCTACACATGTCTATGTGAATTAACCCAATAAGGATTTAGGCATAAGTTCTCAATTAGGTCGCACGTGGTGCACAGATATATGTCTATTCTATGCACAACTTATGCAGTCGAAAACCATAGTCACATGTCAATATATTTAGGTGTAAATCTATAATTCTTCTTTCAATATCATGTAGATTACCAAAATAATCACTAATGTCTTAGCGAGAATCATTAAGCATGAATATATTAAACCAAACCATATGGTGCCAACCAAAGAGATAAGACAGTCAATTTAAATAACAAAGGGTTCCATTATAACCTTAGAGCCAATACTTAGTTCATAGCTATTGAACAAAATATTAATAGCAATAAAGACAACATTTATAGACTACAAAATCAGAGGAAATAAATATATAAGAATAAACTATGTCGAGGTTCTTCAGTCTCCAAGCATTTCGTTCCTCTCAAGCTTTCTAATCCGTGTAGCTCACTACTCTTGATGCTCCAAGAAAATCCCAGACTTCTCTCTAATCTACCTAATCTATATTTACAGACATTAACTAAGAACTAGAGAAAGAAATTACAGAAGAAAAGAAAGAAATATTATATTATATATTAATCTATCCTACTATATCTCTCTTTATGTATTGTGGAGGCTGACCTTCATATATATATATATATATATATATATATATATATATATATATATATCAATTTCCTTCTTTAGCTAGGTCAAAAGCAAGCCTTATCTGCCTGGACACCGGAGGTCACGCTGCAGCGCGGGCAATAGGCCTATGGCTGGCGCTGCGGTGCCACATCAACATTAAAAAGACCGAAGGTCGCTGCAGCGTGAGTCCAAGAAGGAACTATGGAATTGTGGCTCTACGGCGCGAGCTTAAAGCTGGGCTTTCGCGCAGCGGCGCGAGTGTGTGAAAAATGACCATTTTTCCCCTTGAAGGCTAGAAAACAAATGCTAAGCCCTGCATTACATCGATTAAGTAAAATAATACTAAAATCATATAAAACTATATAAAATTTACGAGATCGGGCAACTATTTAGGTCATAAAGTATCCGATTCGCGGGTATAAATCTCACTCATCAGTGAGATTGTTCTTTGCCATACATCACCGGTGGAAACCTGGTATTCATTCATTTAAAGTTATTTGAAGTCTTCTTGGCAGCCCACTGTAAGACATCTCATATTTCTTAAAGCCTTTCACCACTTTTGTTCACACACGGTTATTCACATTGAGAGCCGTGTTGTGTGCGTATGCCCGGATCGTCGATCCATGGCTTTTATTACTTATATATATAAATATTATCGAGCTATGACTCGATTGAGCCTGGATATAATATTCTGAGTGTTTATTACTTTCATATATATATATATATATATATATATATATATATATATATATATATTTATATATATATATATATATATATATATTTCCTGTCATCAAACTCTATTTGATTGATCATGGATTCATATCCGGTGCGTTTATCACTTTTATACATATATATTCATACGTATATCATTATTTTCGTTCTATATTCATAAGGAATATTATCTTCGTTCAATATTCATAAGAATATTATTTTCGTTCAACAGTTGTAAGGGATATCATTATTATAGTAAGGGGTATTATTTATTTCATATTCGCTTACGATGTTATTTTTTGTATTCGTAAAGAATTTTATTTTTGTTCAATATTCGTAAGGAATATTATTTTCATTCAATATTCATAAGGAATATTATCTTCGTTCAATATTCGTAAGGAATATTATTTTTGTTTAACAGTTGTAAGGGATATCATTATTATGGTAAGGGGTATTATTTATGCATATTTAGGAGAGATATTATTTTTCGTATTCGTAAGGAATATTATTTTCGTTCAATATTCATAAGGAATATCATTTTTGTTCAATATTGGTAAGGGATATTGTCTTTGTTCAATATTTGTAAGAAATATTATTTTCGTTCAATATTCGTAAAGAATATAATTTTGTTAAGTATTCGTAAGAAATAATATTTTCTTCCATACTCTGTAGTATGTATGTAATATTATTTTGTTTTGTATTCCTAATTCTATACTCATGTTGATAAGTATTGCTCATATACTCCTTGAAATTAGTACAATATCCTTAAAATTTGTGATTTATCTAGTATCGTTCCATTAAAATATTTTTTTGAACAGTTGTTAAATTTTAATCTTTTCATGCCGGAGTACTATTCATGGGTACTATTCATACATACGACACTATTCATACGTATATCACTATTCATACATACGACACTATTCATGAAGTACTATTCATGGGGTACTATTCTCTAGGATACTATTCACCTGGGGTACTATTCACGACAAAAATTAATTTCTTTTCTGTCCAAATTATTTTTGATACATGAATATTATTCTTAAATTTTACTCCATAAAGTAGTATCATGTTGACAATTTGGACATTCTTAAACTCTGGATAAATTGAATTATAAATCTTTAAAATTTATCATTACTCTCACTTAATTGACTTCTTATATCATTATCATCATCCACATGCTTATATTGTAATGAAAGTAATTTTTGGCCCGTAGTGCATAGATGGACTATTGATTGGTATGATTATGACCAGGAATTATGTATCGGTATAATCATGACCTGTAATTTTACAAATGATGTAGTAAAAGTCCTCATTGGCCCATAGTGCATTGATGGACAGTTATTTGGTATGATTGTAACCACTGATGATAATAACAAATATTCTAGGTCCGTAGTGCATGGATAATTCATGGATGTGATAATAACAAATATCCTTGGCCTGTAGTGCATGAATAATTCGTGGATGTGATAATAACGAATATCATTGGCCCGTAGTGCATGGATAGTTCATGGATGTGATACTAACAAATATCTTTAGCCCATAGTGCATGGATAATTCGGTGATGTGTGGATTATTTATTTTACAGAAAAATAATGTGGTAAAAATCTTCTTTGGCCTACATGAAAAGATGGATTATTAATTATTGGTTTTACAGTTGTATATTTTTGGCTTAGGTGCAAAGATGGACTATTGATTATAGATTTTACAGTTGTATATCTTTGGCTTACGTGCAAAGATGGACTCTTGATTATTGGTTTTACAGTTGTATGTCTTTGGCTCATAGTGCAAAGATGGACTGTTGATTTACCGGAATATAATGTTCAGGTGAAGACAGGTGATGAGAGTTCTATTTGTCATGGGTATAACAAAGAACTGTTGATGAGTATTACAGGAATGAAATATTAACGATAGACTTTTAATTTGGAGGAGATAGTAGACATTATGTTCTACTTGACTCTTCTAATGGATTATTGATTCCGCTGTAATTATGGTTGAAAACTTATGTTATCTACCATATGTTCTAAATATTTGATTTAGTACTGATGAAGGCTATTGATAAATTAGTTATCATAGTCATAATATTCTTTACTGGGCTATTTGTGCTCACCCTTATGCTTCATAATTCCTTTAAGGTATTAAGAGTGTAGCTGGGTCGAGCGGGGATAACATGGGAATAATGTGATGGTCCGAAACTGTGGAAGTTTCTTAATACATTATAAAACTACATGACATGCAATATATAACTATATTAAAGACCTAAGGTGGGTGTGTCGTATATTATACGTCACTTAATAATTGATTTTGGTGAACAACAATAGGGTGATGAGAACCCAACTTTGGAAGCGTCAAAAATGCACTCCATTAGAATGAGGAGGACAAAAATCTTCTCGTGTCCCTTTGGAGACTTGAAATATTTGATGTTGTACTTTATATGGCATTGTAATAATTTGAGTATGAATATTGTAATATTATATACATAACAATATTTGTATTGAAACTCATAGCTTATGTGTTATTGTATTTTGCATGACAGTTCAACAGTTGTATAAATGAAGTTTGTATTTGAATTCTATATTGTATATCAGGCGACTCAGAATGGGTTATGTATACATATTTTGGGGGCATCACAAATGGTATCAAAGCTTAGGGATATAATCTCTGGCAGAGATTCAGGATTAGAACTAGGAGGGGAGAGAGGAGTAATATCCTTCGCTAGTGTGTGTCCTACCAAAGCTGAATTTTCTTACTTAAGTTGACAAATTGTGACATGTCAATTAACCTTTGTTTTGAAGTTGTATTCTGGAATGATATCTTAAATCCAAGAGATGAGCAATGAGGAATTCATGATACAAAGGAAATAACCGGGAAGGTACAAGCCAAAAAAAGCAATGTATTCTCATCTCTTCAAACTATCAGGTACGTAAATTTCGAGGGCAAAATTTCATAAGGAGAGGAGATTGTAAAACCCTGAATTTTATGAAATGAAAGTATTCAATTATCTTATAATTAATATTCTATTTAGTAAATGGTTAAATTGATAAAAGGTTAAAGTTAAGGGTGATATATGAACATTTTATAAAAGTAAGCAAGTTGTCATAAAATATTCGTTTAGTCGAAGAATATTCTTTTTGTCGGGGAATATCCGTATGACGGCACAATCATTGGTGGACCCCACAACAGAATAATTGTCAGATTTAGAAAGCAACAGAAATAACCTTTTTTATAAAAATAACGACAAAATTTTTATCGTTAAACTGTTGAAATACTCGGTGATAAAAATACAGTAATACGCGTTGTTGCACAGTAGCACAGGGTATTGCACAGTATCTCTAAATTATTGATGTTTACCTGAGAAGTCACTCAGTTTATTCAATTATTGCAACAGTAGTTGATGCAGAGTATCTCATATTATTGATTCAATTATTTTCACAATATCATCTGCACAATATTTTATATTATTAAATCAATAATTATGACGACATAGTTATTCATATTATTATTTGCATTATTGATAATGTCTAGAAAGTTCTATCGAGGAAAGAGGTTTGGTCATCTAATTACGCCCCAATAAGGAGAAGTCTTTATCGGAAAGCCCCCTCTTTCTTGGGAATGATCTGGTTGTTAATATTGCGAGTTATAATATTAATGATGAATAAATATTATTAAAAATGTGTTTAGTGAAGCCAAGTGAATTGTAATAAATAGAGGGGTTTTTTTATGAAGTATTTGTTATAAATTTGGCTTATTATATGGACCCCCACTTACTCATTTTTCAAAATCGTCCGTAGAAAGTTATCTCAGTTTTTTTTATTACTTATACATATATATATATATATATTATAATACTAATAAAACAAAAAACTTTTATATAAAATAGAATATATTATATTTTATTATATGCATAGTACTGCATAGTCAAATCAAAACAAAATCAGTCAGTGCACCCGTGAATTCGTTTGAATCTTACTGTGCAGTCCGTGATTGTTTTTCTTAAATGGTATCTTGCCATTCTCCTATAAATAGGATTCTCCTTTTAGAAATGAAAATCACACCAGAATCAGATAATTCTTCTTCTATAATATTGGGCGTATTTCATTTGAGTTTAAGGAAGCTTTGAGTGTAGAAAATGGAGTAAGTTTTCTTCAAGAAATATCTTCGCTATACCAGTCAGAATTACTCTCCTTTTGAGGTAAAGGGTATTATTTATTTCATATTCGCTTACGATATTATTTTTCGTATTCGTAATGAATTTTATTTTCGTTCAATATTTGCAAGGAATATTATTTTCATTCAATATTCGTAAGGAATATTATCTTCGTTCAATATTCGTAAGGAATATTATTTTCGTTCAAAAGTTGTCATTATTATGGTAAAGGGTATTATTTATTTCATATTCGCCTACGATATTATTTTTCGTATTCGTAAGGAATTTTATTTTCGTTCAATATTCGTAAGGAATTTTATTTTCGTTCAATATTCGTAAGGAATATTATTTTCATTCAATATTCATAAGGACTGTCATTTTTATTCAATATTCGTAAGGGATATTGTCTTCGTTCAATATTCGTAAGGAATATTATTTTCGTTCAATATTCGTAAGAGATATTATTTTGTTCAGTATTCATAAGAAATAATATTTTCTCCCATACTATGTAGTATGCAAGTAATATTATATCATTTTGTATTCCTAATTCTACACTCATGTTGATAAGTATTGCTTCTATACCCCTTGAAATTTGTAGAATATCCTTGAAATTTGTGTTTCATCTAATATCCTTCCATTGAAATATTTTTCTGAACATTCTTGTTAAATTTTAATCTTTTCATGTCGGAGTACTATTCATGGGTACTATTCATACGTACGAAACTATTCACTCGGGTACTATTCATCCGAGGTAATATTCAGGATAAAAATTGATTTTTTTTCTGTCCAAATTATTTTTGATACGTGAATATTATTCTTGAATTTTACTCCATAAAGTAGTATCATGTTGACAATTTGGAAATTCTTAAACTCTTGATAAATTGAATTATAAATCTTTAAAATTTATCCTTGCTCTCACTTAATTGACTTCTTATATCATTGTCATCATCCCCATGCTTATATTGTAATGAAAGTCATCTTTGGCCCGTAGTGCAGATATGGACTGTTGATTGGTATGATTATGACCAAAAATTATGTATCGGTATAATCATGACCTGTAATGTTACAAATGATGTGGTAAAAGTCCTTATTTTTATTTGGGTCAAATTGTATTTAATTTATGTGGGCTAATGAGTATTAATAAGTGATACAAATTAAGTTGATAAAATTGGGCCTTAAAACTAATTTGGTTTAATTTATATATGTGGGTAAAATTAAAATTCTATTTAAATTTGGAGAGTTCATCAGTTATATAAATAAATATTTAAACCCTAATCTATCTCACGTACCTCTGATAACTGACTGAAAAAAGGGCACAACCGCTACTACGAAGGAAGAGAAAGGAAAAGAAAAGAAATTGGATTGTACTTGTGTGTGATAAAGAACAAGGATTTGATACATGGATACAAGTACGTTTGCATGTGTAGTTTTTTTTATTTTATATTAATTAATTAAATAGTGGAGATATTTACGTGAGCAGAGGGCACTGCTCCAGAATTGTTAATTTATAATCATGTAATCTATATATATATATTTAAGTAAATAGTATTATTAATGCATGATAATGAACAGGAAAAGTAACATTTGAATGGAGTTTTTATCATAATATATATATATATAAAAAAGGAAAGTTGTTAGCATGCATGATCAAGAAGCTGCTGTGATAGAAACATGGATGGATATATATGTGTATATATATATATATATATATATATATATATATATATATATATATTTATTTATTATATTCACTAAAGATATTAATTCATTAAAAATGTTGATTAAAAGATTATTTATAATTTAATTCGGGTTATTTTGTAAAATTGATGTAATTGGAGAGATTAATTTTATATTAATATAAATTATAATTATTAGGTAACTTATAATTGTATTATATTATTATTTTTATTAGATCGGTCGGAGGGAATTTAAGGATCATATTAGAATATACTTTGGGGTATTACATTGCTTAATCCAGGTACGGATTCCGTACTCTCTCAGCAATACTCTTATTAAATTTGATTTGTTCATTTTGTCGCTTGTTCAAATTTCGTTATTATTTCACATCATTGTTTCCTGTGAAATAAATATATTAGCTTCATTTTGGAGTTGATATATATGACTCGTATTTGTACTCTTTGAATTAGGTTATCATGTTTAGTACTATTTAATTTTGAAAATTATAGAGCGATACATGTTGCTACATTCTTTTAGAGACCTTGTGACTATAATTTGATTTGGTTCAACATATACATATAGAACCCTTTTGTTGATATTATGTCGCATGTGTTGTGACATGATATTTTTGTTAGAATATATCGTAGGGTATATCTGAGCTATAACCACCTGTGGGGGTACCACAGACATGTCACCTTGGCACGAGAGGAATGCCACTTTCCGTGGCGGTGTGATTAGTCCACGGCGTCTCCGTTTGGGCTCCAGAAGAAGTGGGTCATTTGGTGTTTTGTTGTGCGAGGCGTATGGATTAACCCTAGTTTTTTGTTCTGCAGATTTGTGATGTTGTGCCAACCACACCTATCCGATTTGTATACATTTGGATTCGCGGTCCAATGTGTGATTTGCATGTGTGGCATTATTTTGGTTGCCTCTGTGGCATCATTTGACTTGCATGTGTGGCATCATTTGACTTGCTTGTGTGGCATTATTTTGACTTACCTGTGTGGTATTGTTTTGACTTACCTGTGTGGAAATGTATATTTCTGAGCTCACTCGGTATGAAATTAAACTCAACCATTTGATTCAGCATATTATTTCATTGTATTAGTTTTGTTTGTTTAAGTTTAGTTCAATTCATTAAGTTAGTTAGTTCAGTTCGATATTTTTTTACTCTTCTATTGGTTTCGTCAATTCTATTGATTCAGATATATTCCATTCAGATCTTTGGAGATTATATTTTGTCAGTATATACACTTGAGGTTTTGTTCAGTATTTTGTCTCAGTTAATTTCGTATATCAATTGTATATCTTTTGTATATCTGTATCCTTACTGGGCAATTGGCTCATGCAGTGTTTTTCTTCCGGCAGGTTTGTATGGGTGATTCAGGGCTAGTGTGATGAGAGAGTTGCCTTTGATCATCTAGGTTGATTCGAATTTTAAGTTTTGATTGTTTTGACTCTTTTTGGAGAATTGTATTTAGTACTTTATTAATGGATCACCACTATTAAAATGTGAAGTCATTAGTGCTATGTTTACTTATTTTGAGGTTCGTTGTGCTTTGAACGTGACCTCCTTTTCCTTTTCGGGAAAGGGGGTGTTACAGAGATGGTATCAGAGCTTAGGTTCTTTCTTGTAGAAAACCTATTTAGGTTTATCTTGTGAGTTGTGGGTAAACCATTGGGTAGACGTATGAGTTTGATTTGATTTTGGTTCTTTGTTTGGTTGGTCTCTATTTTGACTAATTGTCGATTTCTTTTCGATTTGTAGTTGATTTGAGGAAAGTGGAATAATTTATTAAGGTAATTGAGTAATGATATTAGTTAAGAAATGTGATTCAATCATTGAGGTCAATAAAGTTTTACTTTGTACAAATAAGAAGTGGTCTTATATGAGATGTGATTATGATGTCAGTATTTGTATATATCGACGAGTATTTGATTTTAGGAAATTAATCTTTTAGAGTTTTTTTGTGACAATTATTAAGATCGTTGAATTGAAGATTATATTTGAGTTAAGTTTTGATTTATGTTAACTTGTGGATAATTTGAGGTTTGTGTATTGATGGCATACTATGATAAAATGAAAATTATTAAGTATATAAGATCTTTTATAAATTTGAGTCGTTGATATTTGAGGTAATTAGATTAATCATTTGGAGTTACTAATCAAATCTGTGGCTATTTTCTAGTAGGATGTTGGAGTTATATTCTATGAACTTTCTTTATGATAGTATGGGGAGACATTGAAATTTATTGGATTAAGGTTTACAATAAGGGATGATTGATTTATTATATAATTAGATAGTAAGTGATAAAATTCAATTGATTTTGAGAGATCTGGAATATTTATAGTTTGCTTATGTAGATAGTAGAATATTTGACTTAGAGTTTTATATGACGATAAAGAGATATTAGCAGTATATTCTTTGGTGTAATAATATTTAAGAACTAGCTAGTTCAAATTGAGGTTCGAATATTTTGAAGCTCTTGAAGATTTAGGAAAAAGTTGATATAATTTGTAGAGTTGTTTGGTTTACCCGATATCCTTGGAGTTTTGTATGATCGATTTTATATAAATTAAATAAAAATAATTTGTTAGATCTTTGTCATGTGTGGAACCTAAACGTTTTACGAATTAAAGATAATTTTAAATATTTTGGGTATTCGAATCGTATTTAGATGAAGAAATTTTTTTGCGATTTCGAATTATGTTCCGAAGAGTACGTTTACAAGAATTAAACTCAAAGATATTAGCGACAGCCCGCACCAACGATGGATCGTGTGATCTAATTTGATGCAACATAAAGAACCTTACCAAGGCTTGACACGGTAGCTGACGAATCTTTTACAAGTACATTTATAATTACGTGGACTGATGACTTATCCGCGTTGATCGTTACAAATGGCGGCACAACGTCGTAACTAAATTTATTTATTTTTTTGTAGCTTATTTGATTTCTGAGGACGAAATTATTTTTAAGGGGTGAAAATGTAATGTCCTATATTTTTTTAAATTAAATATTAATTAATTTTATTGTATACAATTGTATTTAAATTAGAAAAGGTAAGAGACTTTTTTTTCTTTTTCTTTTTCTTCCTTGTTTTGTTTGAAAAGTTAAATTGTTTTAGTAAATAATTAAATAATGAATTAAATTAAAATTGAGGAGTCTATTAGAGTTTTGGTAGCTCCTATATTGAGTTATATTTATATTTAAAGAGTGAAGTTGTAATTTTAATCCTATTCTAATTTGATTAGTTGAATTTCTGAGTAGAATACTTATACGCGCTGCAGTCCATTAGAAAATTATAATTATTTCATTTGATGTCGTAATTGAGTGAATTCAAATCAGGTTCCTTCAGTTTTTCGTCCTCTACAATTTTGAATAAGGGAGAAACTTGTGGTAATGTTAGATTGTCAAGAGAGGGGTATGAGGAGGAAGACAATCTCATTTGTTAAAATTTTGAGGAAAAGAAAATAAAATATCCGGAGCTGGAAGCCACTTGGGAGATTGAGGAGTCTATTCGAGCAGAGTATCCTTATCTTTTTGATAATTAGGTACTTTCCATTCTTTTAATTTCAGGGACGAAATTCTTTTTAAGGGGTAGGTGATGTAATACCCGAAAAAAAAATTTAATTATAAAAAAAATATTAATTGGACTTTATTTTTATTTGGGTCAAATTGTATTTAATTTATGTGGGCTAATGAATATTAATAAGTGATACAAATTAAGTTGATAAAATTGGACCTTAAAACTAATTTGGTTTAATTTATATGTGTGGGTAAAATTAAATTTCTATTTAAATTAGGAGAGTTCATCAGTTATATAAATAAATATTTAAACCCTAATATATCTCACGTACCTCTGATAACTGACTGGAAAAAAAAGGGCACAACCGCTACTACGAAGGAAGAGAAAGGAAAAGATAAGAAATTGGATTGTATTTATGTGTGATAAGGAACAAGGATTTGATACCTGGATACAAGTAATTTAGCATGTGTAGTTTGTTTTATTTTATATTAATTAATTAATTAGTGGAGATATTTACGTGGGCAGAGGGCACTACTCCGGAATTGTTGATTTATAATCATGTAATCTATCTATATATATTTATTTAAGTAAATAGTAGTATTCATGCATGATAATGAACATGAAAAGTAACATTAATTGAATGGAGTTCTTAACATAATATATATATATATATATATATATAAAGGAAAATATTTAGCATGCATGATCAAGAAGCTGTTGTGATAGAAACATGGATATATATATATAGGGTCTCCATCCACAGCAACCGATTGTTGAGAGCAACCCCTTCTGGCCGAGCCGCTACAACCTGTAGCGGCTTATAAAAAAAACTAAGTAACAAGCCGCTACAGGTTGTAGCGGCTAGGCCAAAAGGGGTTGCTCCCCAACAACAACAACCGGTTGCTGTGGATGGAATCTCATATATATATATACTATATTCTGTTAGGTTTGTAATATTCATGAGCGCAATCAAATTGCATAAAATAAGCGGAAATGTGAAAATCAGAGTTTTAAAATTTTACAAACCATATACCCGGATCACCCTTTATGCACAATTATTAATTAAACGAAAAAGAAAGAACAAGAATCATACCCTTGAAGATCCGAGCATCCTCAGGTATAAGTTAACCTCCAATTTTTTTCGCGTTCAACTTGAATCCACCGGGTTTGGTTCCATCCTTTGATTAATGTTAGCCACCCAAGTGTTTGGCCTCTAGAGGTGATCCACCAAGGAAGAAAAAAGATCCAAGAAGATGGGTATTTGGCAAAACTCTAGTATTTCTATCTCTCATAGAAAATAGCGTACTCTCCCAATAATTGGAATCACGTATATTGTAAAAGTCAACAACCACATCACCCATAATAAGACTCCTCTTATTTATAGATGTGGGCAACCCTCCTTAATAATTAAGGAATTGGGTTTTATTTTAATTAATTAAATTCTTTTAATTAATTAAGCTCCCTAAACTTATTAGGGATAATTAATTAAACTCTTTTGATTAATTTGCCTCCTAATCCTATTAGGATATTTGAGAGTACTTTTATTAATTAATTCTCAGACTCCTTTAGGAATTAAATAATAATATTGTCAGCAGTGCACCACCACCATTTACTGAACCCTTCTCAACATGTTGGCAGACATGGTTCTGCACTTGTTCTGCTTCAGCTTTGGGTTCATGGTGAGTCGTAGAGTGGCTCTTGGGATTTTCCTTGTGCTTTTCCACTCTTCTAAATGCTAACTTCTTGTCCTTCTCGGCTCTCAGCTTAGATGCCAATATAGAGGGCATTCTTATCTTTGTTGAGTGAAGCTTTGATCTGTTCAAGTTCATCTTCAAAGTTGCTTCACTTCTACCTTCGTAGTCTCACTGTCACTGAGACTTGTTCTATTTGAGCTCAGGTCGAACTCGTAGAGTCAACATTAGCATTTTAACCAATTCAACGATTCTACAATATTGCAATCATTAGCAAGCTTTTGATCGTTGAAGCTCTGGCATATTTATACTCCTTCTCAATCTTCCCATTGAGAAGTAGCCGTTAGAATCTCTTTGAAATGCTTCGCAGATCTTGAGTTATTTGATGTAGACTGCAGATGTGACATGTCTTACTTTTTTGACACTGCAGTCTACTGTTTCACCTACCCCATCACAGATGTCACTTTATTATCTTGGGCAGGTCGAAGACTTTATTTCCTCCTTCTGATTTCTCGATCAGAGGTTGTCCTTTTGCATCGATGCTCTCAATAAACTTTTTTACAAATATCAACCTTCAGATTGAACCGTTATCAATGCTTCAATCTCCAGCCATTCGTACTCAACGATACTGATGCATGTCTTCATGGACCTGATCGTAGTGTCGTGTTAACTGGTAGAGACAACACTACGATCTTGAAGAGTGTTAATTGGATCTTCAATGTCGAACACCTCTTCCTTCTTTCGTACAGTGCTTCAGCACTTCTGTTTGCCTCAACAGCTCTCAAATACTGATGACTTGACTTCTTTGTTCTGGCCCCTTTTGAATAGCAAGACACTTCAGATTTGTGGCGTTTCCAGCTCCCTTTCTCCTTGTGATCTCCCGTTCACTTATCATCAATGGACTTGCCCAATACTCAATCACTTTAGCCTTGTTCTTTAGAAGTTGTCCAGTATCTCTGTATGCACTTCATCAGTTCTTTCTTTGTTTGGAAAACACTAAGATCCTGGTTGCTTCGAAGATCGTCGTCTTCTGTTCATTTGACAGCTACTGCACTTGCTGACTTTCCTTAGTCAATTACTGAAGTCTTCTTCTGATTTCCTTGTGGAAGACTTCATCCTGAATGGCTTCACAACTAAATCTAGATGCTGATTGGGTTGGTGCTTAGATCTTCTGTTAGCTTGCATGCCATTCGTTGAGTGCTCTCTAGTTTCCTTCATGATGGGATGTATCTTTGCAGTGCCAACCAGAGGCTTCATTCCTTTGGATATTCTGGGAGTGCTCATTTGTTGAGAATCGTATTTGCTCTACGATTCTGCCTTGGCATTGTGAGCACAACGGTTGAGGTCGTAGTTCTGCACTCTACGATTCATCTTCTGCTGTGCAGACACTACGACTACTAGATCAGATCTTGACACTCTACGAGTTCTGCCTTGTGCTTGTTGTCTTCATCTGATTTTGCTCGACTATAATCTCTGCATGTACTCATTAGACTCTACGACTCAGAGTGTAGTCTACGATCCTTGACTTGGCTTCAGCATCAGTAGAGTCTATGACTTCGAGTGTAGTCTACGTTTCTGACTTGGCTTCGGTAGATGTTCGGTCGGCTCGTTGGCAGGTTGTCTCTTCGATTCTGAACATGACTTCCTCAGCAGACTTCGGCTCTGAGGAAGTTCTACTCGACACACTACGATCCTTCCTCATCTCTCCTAACAGTCTACAAACTCCGAGATCTACTATCTTACAGACTACGATTCTTCCTTGACAGCTCTCGAGTTTTCCTTAACTCTCCTGACAGACTACGATTTCTGGTGCAGTGCTCGACGATCAGACAAGCCTATCTATTACATCATAAGATCAACCTAACATACTTGATCTTTTTACGTTTATATTCCTTGTACATAATTTCTTTTTAAGGACTTTACAATGTTGTTTTGCTTATGTAGGATCAGCCTTACATACTTGATCAATTCATTCTAAGTCCTTGTACACATTTTTCAATTATCTATCAAAGGACTTTACAGATTTTCTTAATGCAAGCATACTTGCATATTCATTCATATATATCATAATCAAATCATATATAATTAGGAATAACCTTCACATATATATTCCTGAAAATCTCCCCTTATTTGATTATGACAAAAACAATAAGTGCATATGCATGTTATGAATGAATCTTATATACAGTGAGCAGTTGTATTTCTAAAATAGATAATCATGAATGTGATTTATAATGATATGGAATTTAATACACTGACATTTTACATCCTAGATCTAGAACATACCTAACTAGTTAAAGATGTACCTCTTTTGGCTCCATTTATGTTTCCAGGATTCTGCTGATCAGCTAATAATCTGTTTGGATTTCTTGCTTCTGCTCCCCTTGAGATATGGACTTTCCTGCTTTGCTTTTCTCCCCCTTAGATTTATGCTTCTTTTCTCCTTCTGGCTCCCCCTCTTCTTTGGCATACATAGGTTCATCATTCTTCGGCTCCCCCTTAGAAGATAACTCTGCCATCTTCTTCTTTGACTTCTTCTCTCCTTTCCTTCTGCTCTTCTTTGTAAGCCTCTTGCTCTGCCTCTTTTTATGCCTCTTTTTCTCCCCCTTTTTGTCATCAATCATTTAGAAGAGCTGCTCCATATTGGTCATGAGCTGCTCCATTAGGTAGGAGGAGTTACCAACTTCCATTTTGAGTTCTTGTTGGCCTAGCTCAAGTTGTACTAAGAAAGATTGCTTCATGTCGTCAATCTTTTCAGAGAGGGCTTGAATCTGCTTTTCATTGGCCTTCTGTGCTCGTAGAGCATCTGCCTTCTGATCATTCATGACTTTCAGATAGATGTTATCCCTCTCTTTGAGTTTGAGAGATACATCAGCCATAGTAGTTGGAAGTCTATTCTGGAATGAATTATCTCCTGCTGATGTCTGCTTCTGTGACTCTTCTGTGAATAGAGATATTTTCTCAATCAGTTCATCAGAATTTTTCATCAGCTCCTTCTCCACAGATACCTAATCATCTGGTTGAGCAGTCTCCTGTCGAGCATTAGATTGAACTCTACGATCTACATCTTTGGATAGATTTTCAAAGGTGTTGAGAATCTAAAGAATCGTTGAGTTCCAATCGCTGGTTAAGGGTGAAGGTATGTCTGTCATTAGTGCTTGAGCAGATGGAGACTTCTGGTATTTAACTTGAACACCATCATTAGTAGAGTGAACAGACTCTATGATCATGTCCTTTGTCATGTTCCTTCTTCCTTGAGAGTCCACTCTACAATCGTAGGGGATATAGTGATTTCCAGCATAGCGATAGACTTTGAATTGGGGCTGGTTTGTGATCATCTTTATAGCAAAACTCTTTACCCTTAGGAAGTTTTGTGCCACCAGCTCTATGCTTGGAAAGTGAGAGTAGCACCAGCTGAAGTAGCTTCCATCTCTTTCAGTATGGGCCTTTAGCCATGACATCCATTGGAAGAACCATCTCATCGGCAAGTCATCAGGATTATAGAGAATGGTCGTGCAATCTAGTTCCATGTTATTCAAGTGTTTAGCTATATCAAAGGTAGTCATTCTCACCACTTTGAGCTGCTCATCTCCATAGTTCACCCATCTTTCTGGAGGTGTCTCTGGTGGTTCATTCGAGACTTCTACCACTATTCTCCTGGTGAATTTTGCTAGAGAGAGGACAGGATAGAGTTTTGGTTCCTCTGATTCCATATTTTTAGTATTGGAATCATTTTCCATTTCTTTTCTTTCAGAGCCTGAACTATCTTGATCATTTCCAACAGTGAATCCTTTTTGCTGCATTTCATTTTCAGAACCTTCTTCAGCAAGATCTTCTTCTGATTCATCTTCTTAACCACTGGTTCCATCTTCAGCACTTTCATCCTTTGATACAGACTCATCATCGCTTAGTTCAATGATAGCATTGGAGTGATCACTTCTCCTTTTGAAGGCAAATTTGGCTTGCAGTCTATAGCTCTTCCTTCTTCTTGGAGGTTCAATTTTGGGAGAGTCATTCTCTTCTTCCTCTTCAGACTCAGAAGATTTTGGTTCATCAGATGAACTTCCTTGGGTTTCATTAAGGGTAGGGGCAGACCCTTCTTCTATGAACTCATCACCCTTTGATTCATCATGGGGGCTTTCAGGATTGGAAAGGGCACGTTCTTCTTCTTTAGAAACAACATCCTTTGACCCATCATCTGAACTTGTTGGGTCATTTGCATTTGGGGATGGAGTTGGGTCATCTTGAATCTCTTCTTCATTATCAAAGTGAATATTCTGAGGATTGGCCACAGGGATTGATCATTCTTCTTCATTAGCAGATGCTGCAATTTCTTCTATTACTCTAGCTTCACCTTCATTATTGGACTCAGCCATGACATCTGTCTCTTTTTCTTCTGCTGACTCTACATCCTCCTCTTCTCCATCAGATGTACTTTCTTGGGAAATTGAGGCTGACTTGTTTTTGACCTTAGCTTTCTTGCTGGATGGCCCTTGAAGTAATCTGTTAGTTCTCCTCTTTGTGGTTTCAGTAGTTAAGGCTCTTTCTTCTTCAACCTTGTCTTTGATGGAGAGACTCCTTGGTGGGGCCTTGGTTTTCTTCACACCTCTGGACTTCTTCTTGGCTGGTGAGATTGTTGTTGGTATAGAATGTTCAGACTCAGAGCTTTCTGCCTCTTCTGTCTTCCTCTTCTTTGTAAGGGTCTTACTATTGCTCCCAGTTGTCAGCCTTCGGTTCTCCTTGGGTTTTTTCTTCCAATTCATAAATAGTTGTGGAGACATCACTTTGTGAACATTCAGAGGCTCTCCTTCATCATCCTTGATCTTGCCTCATAGCTTCTTCTTTATTATAATGCTCAGCAGTCTTCCATGAAACACCTTTGTCAGAGGTTTTTCTGTAGACTTCTTTAGCTCAGCCTTTTTCACCCACTTAGAGATTTGGTCATACAAGATAACTCCAAAGTTAATTTTTTTCTTCAGAACTATTGCTGACATTATCTTCAACTGCTGATCAAGCACAGTATCATGTGCAGTATCCTTGTATAATATACATTTGCCCACTATCTCAGCAAGGAACTCGAACTCTTCTGGAAACTCTTTATTCTTCTTGTCCTTTAGACTAGGGTTTCTTTGGTACCTCATGATCTCCTTTGCTTGTTTCGTATTGATATCATCAAGGCTCTTCAGTCCTTGGTCAGGAAAGCCTAAGCATTGATTTAGGTCAGATGATTTCAGCTTTAGAGACTGACCTTTGACCTTGGTAGAAAGGGTTTCAGACATTATGGAAGCATTTGAGTAGAACTCTTTAACCAGGTCAACATATACTCGAGTGCTAGCCTCAAGGAATTCTGAGAATCCAGCTTTCTTTATAAGCTCGAGAATGTCTCTGAACTTCTTTTTGGATTTTTCAAATGACTTGGTTTTGAGCTGAATGCCAGTGATTACTCGCCAATCTGCCTTTTGAATAGTTCGAGGAATATAGGTATATAATTTAGAGGACTTTATGAGAGATGGATGACTGTGATTTGGTAAGGCTCTTGAGTGTTAACATATTTTGGCTCTTGAGAGGATTTTAGGGTTTGAAAATGGGAGGGAGAAAGGTTCGATAGCTTTTGAAAACTGTTTGCAAATTTGAGTTTGTCTTTATGGCAGTTCCTTCTAACTATGCATAACCAGTGATGTGTCAACCGACCATTGGTTGCACGATGCCCAGTAATGAGCTGTAACTCCCCATAACTTTTTAGTTAGATATTTTCTTTTAGAAGAGTAGACGTTTAATCGATGTGGCTTTGACCGTTGACCTTTTGATTCGTAGAGTAGCATGGTAAGGCAGCTATGGACTCTACGTTTTCCTTTGTTGACACAGTGATCAACTTTTGAGGGATGTTGTTGTGGGTGGTTTTGACATCAGTCCTTATCTTGACACTGCACATCTTGACCACTGATGTACATCATGAAGGTTTGAGGGCTCCATTTCTGAGATGAATCTGCACGACTTCTTTCGAGCTGATGATTGAACTTATCTCCCCATAATCTGAATTGTTGAGCAATTCTTCAGTTCTTCAAAGCTCCTCATGAGCTGGATTATCCTCTTGTAGAACTGCAATCGTAGAGTCTGCTTCTACGATCGCTGAGGTTTCACTACGATTGTGGAGTTCTATTTAAATTCGACTCTACGATCGTTGACTATCTTGGTCCATGAGATGAACTTGATCAAGAATTACTTCTGGGTCAAGGTAGCTCAAAAAGGGTCAACCTCTTAGAATGAGCTAAGGGTCAGGTTTGTCCCTGAGGCGCTTTCCAGATGAAATACTTTAGAAGTGATTTGCAATGATATCTCATTTGACCTTTTCTGGTGGGGAGGTCCTCTACCAACTTTGGACAATTGCATTTCCTGTAATCGTGGTGTCCTCCTGCTTCTACACTGCGATCAGATGTTTGATCGCAGGCACTGTACGATTTTAAGTTAGGTGGCTGAAAGGTTATCAGTAGTACGTTTTGAGACGTTCCTACTGACTATGGATCTTCATTTGGTTCATCAGCCAAAAAGTTTTGGGACTCTGTAGCTGGTATATTACTTCATAGTATATCTCAGTATGTTGTTCCTTAACAGATCACTGCTCCCCATGGTTGATGTTGTCTGCTCAGATAGATGTGATTCCATTTTCTTCATGTGTGTTAAGAGACATCCTTACTTGTCTCCTTCTGACTAGAATCACCATTATTACTTAAAACTCCTTGTATCGTAGACATGGATATTTTTAGGACTGAACACTCTACGATCTTTTGAAAGCACTAGGAACGTAGTCTTCTTTGACAGTCTTATTTTTGTGAAGTTCTGCTCCCGTAGTGAATTCCTCTTGACTGATGCTTGATGATCATCTGTTGTGAGCTCCCTTGAGGATTCTTCTCATATAGCATGCTTTGCTTGATTTGAGCATATAGGACCCTTTTCATCTTTGGTTGGATGGCCTGTTTCCATATACAGATTAGCAGCCATGTGAGCTTCATCCAGGTTATCTCAGTGGGTCTTCAAGGATAGGCTTGGACATGTAGGAGTTTTATCAGAATCATTTCTGAACAGTCCTTAGCCTTCTGCTGGTTTAGTCTTCTTAACTGAAGTCTTCTGCTTCATCATTCCTTAGTGTGGCCGGATAGACCAGGTACCTGCAGGTTAGACATATTTCTATTTTTGGTACCCACAATTAAGTGGGTCCTGCAAGGTTAGTTTTCTAAACCCCGTTCCTCTTATATTTGGATAATCATCACATTTATCACCAACGGTCATATTCATGCATAAAACTAGTTTTAGATAATACATTTTGATATGCATGAAGGTGAGTGTGTGTAAGATTTGACATTTAATAACACACTCTTTATCTTTGATGGTTTCATCATTTGCTGGGTTATGTTCACAATGTTTAAGTGTTCACAGAGTGAGAATCAACTCTACGATTTATGAGTATCTCGTTGATTCATGGAGGTGATCAGTTTCTACAAATCATCAAGATAGTCTTATAGAACTGATCATACTCTGTGTGTTGTCAAACACTTAGAACATGGGCTTGTACATACATACTAACCCATCAGCAAGGATTACTCCACATAAAATTGATTTAACATTTGATATGCTTATGGCCTATTTCAGATTTCTTTCAAGATGTCATCTTCAACCTAAAACTTGGATGGAGAGAAAGTTTATAGGCATTTGAGTTTCCAACTCGATGTACTTTCTCTCTTCACCTTTTTAGGTAGATTATGACTTTTTAAAGGAATACTGTTATAGTTCATAAGGAGGTGCAACATGATGTACGTATTTACATTAGTGTGGAACTGTACCTTTATACTGTCAGTTTCTTAACAATCATTTATCTTTATTATACTGAGTTTAGGCATTGATGTGCATAACTTCACATTTGTTCCTGACAACTTGTTGCTCTAGTTGGCCTTTAATCAATCAGTCGTGGTCCTGAAGATGCGGACTAAGAGAATCTCAACATCTTTAGTTCTTTGACATCCTTTAGTTCACAAAGTTTGCACCCAGCTGCTGGTTGGCCAGACACATGATTGAGAAGATCTTCTTTCTTCTCTTGATAAGCGTTTCTTAGCGTGTGTGGCATTTTCATCTTTCAGGCTGGTGGATGCTTGAGTCTTTGTCGTTGATGTCTCTTGAGCTTTCTCGTCTGGTCTTTAGACTACAAGATTAACTACAGGAAAGATTGGTCTTGTTGATGTAACGATCGAGAACATAGACCAATCTGAGCAGCTTCATGTGTATATACACATTTAACATATAAACAGTATTTCCAACGTGTGAGCTCGTCTGTATATAACAAGTTACTTACTACTAAACTAATTTTAGAACAATGTTTGTGCCTGGGATCAGACTCAAAGCGATTAGCTTTTGAATATAGCAAGAGAACCTACTCTGATACCAATTGTTAGCTCCCAGTAGGCACAATAGATCTAAAAGGGGGGTTGAATAGATCCTCTTTAATTACAAATACTTTTCTGGTTTATTTTGTATTACTCATAATTTAGCATATGACAACCATAAGAATCTTTTCAAGCACAGCAGAATAAGTAAAAGATCTCATTCATTGATATATTCATAATCATACATACATTGTTCGTAGATTTAGTTCAATGGTAAGCAGTTAAAACATACATAGCAGTTATAGCAGTTAATAGACATAATGTAAATGACATAAGTTAAAAGACACAAGGGGTTTTAAGTGGTTCAGAGACTCAATCTCATATTCCACTCTTCTGCTTTTAACTAGCAGGATTTCCACTAAGGAAGGGCAGCACCCTGAATCACTAAGATTCCTTCAAGGCCAGCAGCCTTGGGACTTTAGTTCACTAAGAACTTTTCAAGGTCAGCAGCCTTGGAACGTCTCTACTTCCCTAGGAACTCTTCAAGCCCTGCAGACTTGGAACTTCAATTAGTCCCTTCGGACAAGGACCCCTCAGGCCATGACTTCTTCTTGTTGTTGTTGTTGGTGGTGGTGGTGCTGAGCTGCTAAGATGTCTTTAAGCTTGATCATCTTTTGTACTTAGCAGCTTGGTGTGGTCCTCTTTCCATTCTACTTTGAGACTGGACCACATCATCTTTGGTGCAACTGATCTTCTTACGTTCTGCTCATGTTTGTATATTGTCAGCAGTGCACCATCACCATTTACTGAACCCTTCTCAACATGTTGGCAGACATGGTTCTGCACTTGCTCTGCTTCAGCTTTGGGTTCATGGTGAGTCGTAGAGTGGCTCTTGGGATTTTCCTTGTGCTTTGCCACTCTTCTGAATGCTAACTTCTTGTCCTTCTCGGCTCTCAACTTAGATGCCAATGTAGAGGGCATTCTTATCTTTGTTGAGTGAAGCTTTGATTTGTTCAAGTCCATCTTCAAAGTTGCTTCACTTCCACCTTCGTAGTCTCACTTTCACTGAGACTTGTTCTATTTGAGCTCAGGTGGAACTCATAGAGACAACATTAGCATTTTAACCAACTCAACGATTCTACAACATTGCAATCATCAGCAAGATTTTGATCGTTGAAGCTCTAGCATATTTATACTCATTCCCAATCTTCCCGTTGAGAAGTATTCATTAGAATCTCTTTGAAATGCTTCGCACATCTCGAGTTATTTGATGTAGACTGCAGATGTGACATGTCTTACTTTTTTGACACTGCAGTCTACTGTTTCACCTACCCCATCAGAGATGTCACTTTATTGTCTTGGGCAAGTCGAAGACTTTATTTCTTCCTTCTGATTTCTTGATCAGAGGTTGTCCTTTTGCATCGATGCTCTCAATAAACTTTTGTATAAATATCAACCTTCAGATTAAACTATTGTCAATACTTCAATCTCCAGCCATTCATACTCAACGATACTGATGCATGTCTTCATGGACCTGATCGTAGTGTCGTGTTAACTGGTAGAGACAACACTACGATCTTGAAGAGTGTTAATTGGATCTTCAATGTCGAACACCTCTTCCTTATTTCGTACAGTGCTTCAGCACTTCTGTTTGCCTCAACAGCTCTCAAATACTGATGAATCGACTTCTTTGTTCTGGCCACTTTTGAATAGCAAGACACTTCAGATTTGTGGCGTTTCCAGCTCCCTTTCTCCTTGTGATCTCCCGTTCACTTATCATCAATGGACTGGCCCAATACTCAATCACTTTAGCCTTGTTCTTCAGAAGTTGTCCAGTATCTCTGTATGCACTTCATCAGTTCTTTCTTTGTTTGAAAAACACTAAGATCCTGGTTGCTTCAAAGATCGTCGTCTTCTGTTCATTTGACAACTACTGTACTTGCTGACTTTCCTTAGTCAGTTACTGAAGTCTTCTTCTGATTTCCTTGTGGAAGACTTCATCCTGAATGGCTTCACAACTCAATCTAGATGTTGATTGGGTTGGTGCTTAGATTTTCTGTTAGCTTGCAGGCCATTCGTTGAGTGCTCTCTAGTTTTCTTCATGATGGGATGAATCTTTGCAGTGCCAACCAGAGGCTTAATTCCTTTGGATGTTCTGGGAGTGCTCATTTTTTGAGAATCGTATTTGCTCTACGATTTTGCATTGGCATTGTGAGCACAGCGGTTGAGGTCGTAGTTCTGCACTCTACTATTCAGCTTCGACTGTGCAGACACTACGACTCCTAGATCAGATCTTGACACTCTACGAGTTCTACCTTGTTCTTGTTGTCTTCATCTGATCTTGCTCGACTACGATCTTTGCATGTAATCAATAGACTCCACGACTCAGAGTGCAGTCTACGATCCTTGACTTGGCTTCAGCATCAGTAGACTCTACGAGTCCGAGTGTAGTCTACGTATCTGACTTGGCTTCGGCAGATGTGCGGTCTGCTCGTAGGCAGGTTGTCTCTTCGATTTTGAACACGACTTCCTCAGCAGACTTCGGCTCCGAGGAAGTTCTACTCGACACACTACGATCCTTTCTAGTTTCTCCTGGAAGTCTACGAACTCCAAGATCTACTATCTTACAGAATACGATTCTGCCTCGACAGCTCTCGAGTTTTCCTTAACTCTCCTGGCAGACTACGATTTCTGGTGCAGTGCTCGACGATCAGACAAGCCTATCTATTACATCATAAGATCAACCTAACATGCTTGATCTTTTTACGTTTATAGTCCTTGTACATCATTTCTTTTTAAGAACTTTACAAAGCTATTTTGCTTATGTAGGATCAGCCTAACATACTTGATCAATTCATTCTAAGTCCTTGTACACATTTTTCTATTATCTATCAAAGGACTTTACAGATTTTCTTAATGCAAGCATACTTGCATATTCATTCATATAATCATAATCAAATCATATATAATTAGGAATAACCTTCACATGCTTATACCTGACAAGGTCCACCAATGATGGTGTCGTTGTACGGATATTCCCTGACAAAAAGAATATTCCCCGACCAAACGAATATTCCTCCAACACAACGAAGATTTTATATCAACTTGCTTACTTTACAAAATTTTCAAATATCACTCTTAACTTTAACCTTTTATCAATTTAACCATTTACTAAATAGAATAACAATTATCAGAAATTGAATACTTTTATTTCATAAAATTTGGGGTCTTACCGTCGGCGTTGAAGCTTTAGCTTCAGAAACCACCCAGTGGACTAATTAGAGCTTCCAACGACGTCGTTCTTCCTCATTCATCCTCGTCGACAATTTTGAAGATGAAGAAGTCGATGGAGCTCAATATTCCGGTAGAGGTTTTGAGCTTTGGATGTGATTTGATTGTGTTGTCGGCGACAGAGGAGCAGAGGAGGGAGATGCTAGAGTTTAAGAGAGATGCGTATTCGATGGTGTACTTTATTTAGTTTATGCCAATTGTATAATTTGTTTAATTTATATTATTTGTGTATTTTTTTTAATTTATTTTATTTGTTTAATTTGTTTGAGTTGACTTAATCGTGTAATTAAGTTTAATTTTTATGCTATTTATTTAACTGATTCTTGTTAATTGTGTAATAAAATTACTTTATGTAAATTATTTACTTATTTTTTTTTTTATATTATGAAAAAATTTGTTTTTCCTTTTACATTTGTAGACAATGATTTGACATATTTGCCCTTAAATGTTTAAAAAAAATAAAAATTTATTTAAATTAAGGTTTTTTATTTACACATAAGCATTAGTTAGTCTGGTCAGCGGGCCACGTCAGCAATTGCTAACAAGGCAGCCTCAATTGGATCAAATTGAAAAAAATTAATAGTTCAATCATCTAATTGAAAAAATTTAAAGGTGAATCACCAAAGTGAAATATGTCAAATAGTTTAGGGTAGTGAAACATATTTAAGCCAGATAGAAATTATTCAAGTTTTTTTAACAATAAAACATAAAATTGCTTTAAGTATTCTAAACAATAAAACTAGACTTGTTTCAAAACAATAAAAAATTCATAAAAATATAAAATTGTTTGCAAAATAAAATAATATCATTTCTCTCATTCTAGACATTTTCGCCATTGTCATATTATATTATGTATGAAGAACGGGTAGTATTGATAGTTGCAAAAGAATTAAGAAGGGTGATAACTAACTATAAAGAGAAGATGAAATAGTTAGTTAACTTATTAATAGGAAAAAAATAGATAAAAATAACATTAAATATTAACTAATGGATCTGATCACCCGCATGTTGGGTTGTTATGGGTTGGGCTTAAATGGATCAGGTTAAAAAGACCCTTAAATTTAGGGGTCCTTTACAATAATATACAATATTTAGTAAGTAATTACACTATTAGTGCATCAACAAAATAATTACAAAAATAATATACTTTTCATATTTATTTACAATATTAGTGCAATTAGGATTTTTATCCACTTTTCTTTTCCCTCTCTTACTTTCCTCTTTCATCTCTGAAAACTATATTCTCGTTAATTGTTTCATCTCTCTTACTTTCATCTTTAATCTCTTCTTTTCCCGTTAATGATTTATAGAGCATATAAATCATCAATTTTTCACTTAAGGCAATATAAGATACATGCATAAGGGGCTTTGTAAACAGAGTAAGAAGGCAAAACAAGAGGTGGATAAGTATCATTCAACATCCTCCCCTATCTCGGGATTTCCGTACAAAGTATACAAGTTCCATTGCTTCTAAATCATGATCCTGGATAATTGGATCGCTACATAATTAGTATTTAGACTGATAATGTTTACTTCCACAACCATTTTTTAAAGGTAAGGATCGGTAGGTTAATTCATC
The DNA here is from genome assembly GCA_020205505.1 of Panax japonicus. NCBI lineage: Eukaryota > Viridiplantae > Streptophyta > Magnoliopsida > Apiales > Araliaceae > Panax > Panax japonicus. The sequence continues at coordinate 9,794,445 of CM035101.1, forward strand.
ACACACTATTTATACTATGGTGGAACGAGACCATCATGGGTGAGTCCTGGAGCTGCAATTTCGGTCCAAATAGCATCTGGAAATGCTTACAATTCAGTGTTATTAGGTTACCAATTTATTTTGAATGTGATGCAGTTGGTAGCCAAACCTTCATGCAGTGCGTAGCCAAACCTTGATACCAAGGTAACCAATTCATTTTTATTAAGTTACCAATTTATTTAATTTGAATGTGATGCAGTTTGTAGCCAAACCTTCAAGCAGTTGGTTGCCAAACTTTCAGAACAAGGTAACCAATTCATACTGCAGGTGTGGAGGTAGATTGGTTACCTTAGTATAAAGGTTTAGTTACCTTGGTATAAAAAGTTTGGCAACCAACTGTATGAAGATTTGGCTACCAACTGCATCACATTCAAAATAAATCAATAACTTAATAACACTGAATTGGTTACCTTGATATGAATGTTTGGCTACCAACTGCACTTTAAAAAAATTATCAAACAAAACCTGCCTTTTAGCCAAATAAAAATATCAAACTCTTTTCAAAAGTCTGCTTGCTTTTTGCAAATAAGCCTGATTACTTCACTAGCCATGAAAAAAAAAACCACTCCCGAATCCTAGATCTCAGAAATGAGCATCGAATTTTGCATTCTTCTGTTCACATTTCTTTTTCCATTCCTTCTGAAATACCAAAGTAGGTTGAAAAAGAAAATTTCAATTGCTCCAGGCCCAATAACTTTACCCTACTTGGGATGCCTCCCACAAATGCTCATGAACAAGCCTACTTTCCGATGGATACATAGGCTTATGAATGAAATGAACTTCGAAATACTCTGCATCCGCCTCGAAGAACCAACGTTTATGCTGTGATTAGTCCCGAAATCGCCTGTGAATTCTTGAAGCAAAAAGACGTTATTTTTGCTTCAAGGCCTAAATTAAGGAATCCTAATTACATACTAATTCCTTAAATTTAGGAATTCTAATTGCACTAATATTGTAGATCACACAACTAAATTAAAGGAAGAATAAATTCACTAATTATGTAAATAAAACTTTAAATGCATTAATTGTGTAAATATTTTATGAGTGCACTATTGTTGTAATAATTTTTAAAAATAGAATAGAAAATGTAATTGTTCCTAAATTTAGCAGGTGGGTTGGGTGACCCGTGAGTTTGAGTGATAAATTGTCATTTCTAAGAGCACACCAACAAATATGTTGTTGTTCTTAGAGGCGGTTCAGTTGTGAGATCCTTGCATTGGAATTGGCCCGAATAATGTCTTAAGCATCAAGTTCAGTAAACCGATAAATATTTTGTACTCCCTCTATCCCTTTATATTTGACGTTTTAAAACATTTTTTCTTCTCAAAATATTTGACATTATACAATACTAAGACTATTTTTCCTATTTGTTTTCCTTCTCTACCCTTCCATCTTCACCACCATTAATGACAAGATGTGAAACGTCCTTAATTAATTAGGAGAGAAAGTGTGAAATCAAGTCTGGTGTTAATGGAGAATTAAATGAGATCAAAGTATTAATTAAGGGTATAATAGTAAAACTGTATCTATTCTTAATCTATGTTAAAATCTCTAGAACGTCAGATATAATGGGATGAAGGGAGTACTTCATTATTCACAAATTTTGTAGTTATTTCTTAGTTATACAATGTTTTGGGCGTGATTTGAATACCTATACCAAAAAATGGTGGTACAGTCTTCACAGACTGTACATACATGTTTTGTTATACGTACCCAAATCACACCCAAAACATTGTATTATGAAAAAAATTTAATTCCATAATTTTTTATTTATTTATTTATAGTTGTTTTAAAAAAAAGCAAAAAAAAATGGTCCGGATTTTGGCCCGATCCGGGAGTCCGGACCTGATCCGGCCTATATATATATATATATATATATATATATATATATATATATATATATATATATATATATATATATATATATATATATATATATAACAAAATACAAATGATTTTGAATTTCCCGCTCATTCTAATAAGTCATCTGAACTGTCCAAAATTTAAAATAAATCTCACCGTCCATAGTGCCGGAGGCACGGGACTATATTATTTATATATATATATATATATATATATATATATATATAGGGTATCCATCCACAACAACCGGTTGTTGGGAGCAATCCCTTTTGGCCCAGCCGCTACAACCTGTAGCGGCTGATAAAAAAAATTATTTAAGGCCGGTACAGGTTGTAGCGGCTGGTTGCTCCTCAACAACCGGTTGCTGTAGATAGAATCTCATATATATATATATATATAAAAGCACAGCGGAACTTGAGAAGGGTGTCGTTTTATATTTTTAAAAATAAATCAATATACAAGGGAAGGGAAGGGGAGGGGAGGGGAGGGGAGGGGAGGGGGGGGGGAGGGGGGGGGGACATTTAGCCTAACCCCTTACAAAAATTATAAACATTGTAATTAACATTAACATAATATTACCGTTCTATTATTTTCAAAAGAAAAACAGGAGTAGTTTT